>CAJHNH020000802.1:717500-735000 GCA_905116865.2 Candidula unifasciata | reverse complement strand
ACACATACATACAAACAAACATGCATACACCCATACACACAGGCATACATACACACAAACATACATACAAAGATACAAACATACAGGCATACATACATACATTCATACATACATAATACAGGCATACACACATACAAACATACAGTCATAAATACAGAGAAAGAAAGAGATAGAGAAAGAGAATGTGGGATGGAAATAAATAAACTAAGAAATAGGTAAGCAAACTAAGAAAGAGATAAAAAGTGAGAGAGATTGAGAGACACAGGAAGAGAAAGAGAAATACACAGCGAGAGGATAGTAGGAGGGATTAAAATAAAGGAAGACACACTGAGAAAGAGAGAGAAAGAGAGAGAGAGAGAGAAAAAATAAAAGAGAGAGAAACATAGAGTGCGAAATACATTAAAAGATATATAGATAGATATACGAAACATTAGAAAGAAACATATATAGGTAACATTGAGATCAGACAGTTGGGTAATAGCAGCTCCAACATTTGTAACAAACGGATCTCGTCGTATTTGCTCCGTTGCTGAGCCAAAGACAACCAAAGCGGACGTTCATCTCTATCCTAGCGGGTCATCGTGTGGTCCAGATTCCAGCAACGGTGTGAGCATCAATCCATTCAGTATGCAAACTCAAACTATCAAACATCAGATCGTCAAGTCACTCACCACGAACGGCCAGCAAGTGTTGGACTGAACATGTGCGCAACCAACTATCAAATATCAGATCCTCAAGCCACTCACCACGAACGGCCAGCAAGTGTTGGACTGTGCAGTCCTGAACATGGGCGCAACCAACTATCAAACATCAGATCGTCAAGTCACTCACCACGAACGGCCAGCAAGTGTTGGACTGAACATGGAGAGCAACCAACTATCAAACATCAGATCATCAAGCCACTCACCACGAACGGCCAGCAAGTGTTGGACTGAACATGGAGAGCAACCAACTATCAAACATCAGATCGTCAAGTCACTCACCACGAACGGCCAGCAAGTGTTGGACTGAACATGGAGAGCAACCAACTATCAAACATCAGATCATCAAGCCACTCACCACGAACGGCCAGCAAGTGTTGGACTGAACATGGGGCGCAACCAACTATCAAACATCAGATCGTCAAGTCACTCACCACGAACGGCCAGCAAGTGTTGGACTGAACATGGAGAGCAACCAACTATCAAATATCAGATCATCAAGCCACTCACCACGAACGGCCAGCAAGTGTTGGACTGTGCGGTCCTGAACATGGGCGCAACCAACTATCAAACATCAGATCATCAAGCCACTCACCACGAACGGCCAGCAAGTGTTGGACTGAACATGGGCGCAACCAACTATCAAACATCAGATCATCAAGCCACTCACCACGAACGGCCAGCAAGTGTTGGACTGAACATGGGCGCAACCAACTATCAAACATCAGATCATCAAGCCACTCACCACGAACGGCCAGCAAGTGTTGGACTGAACATGGGGCGCAACCAACTATCAAACACTACAAGAAACCAGGTAACACAAATTTATAATTTGAGATGTTCTGATTGGCTGATATGCGGTGGATAAAAAGTTGATTTCCTGTGATTGACAGCACGTGAGAAGACGGCAACCAATAGAATACACCGTAGTTTTTTGTAATTTTCATAAAACAAAAAGTTTGACGGGAATTTAAAAAAAACCCAACGAAAACACCATTGATGAAGTACTGAAGTGGAGAAAATGCCAGGACAGGGCAAGAAAACGAAGCTGTTCCTCTGAATTATGGGAATATAAAGATCCACGTGCAATAGATCCCACAAAAACAAAGCAAATGTGCTTCATATAAAATTTCACGCCAACAGCAACAACAAGGATTTTCTTGCCATAGCCCACAGGGATCTGCGGATAGTCCTAGCTGTAGGTGGCGTGCAGACAGTATTCAAACACCGGATTTTGTACCGTTCTGCGGGTTGTCGCAGAAATACCACGGCTTAAAGTGACAAGCATCATGTGTGGGCCTGGGATTGGGGATGAGCTGCCAGCTCAGGCTAGAGCTGCACAAGCTGCTGGGATCTTGGAGGTAGCTTTGGGAGTCTGCCTGTCGCTGACTTGGCTTCATGGGCGTCGAAATATGGAGAAAGATTCAATGGTTGGCTTGGAGCTAGACGTGTCCGACTGTTACCAGATAATATCATGAAGATTCCCTAGAGCCAGGGGACTGGCCTCACATTATAAAACTCTTATGCAGGTCTTATATACGCCACTTGCATTTTTATTCAATATACAGTAGAGAATATGAAGTGGAGCAACATGACATACTGAGATACTGTGGTGGAAAAGCAAGCAAAAGCCGGTATATAGACTATAATAAACAGGTGTCTCAGCTCAGGTGCTAAAACCAGAGACCACTTTCCAGATGACCCGGGGTCCATGTAAGTGGTGTACCTGCAGTGTAACTGTCCTTTATCGTTGGTGTAGAGGGGTGTCCCTGGGTTGTCCCTGTCGTTTTTCGCCTGTGTGTGTTGTGTCCCTGGGTTGTCCCTATCGTTTCTTGTCGGTGTAGGGTGTGTCCAACTGTTGTCCCTATCGTTTCTTGTCGGTGTAGGGTGTGTCCAACTGTTGTCCCTGTCGTTTCTTGTCGGTGTAGGGTGTGTCCAACTGTTGTCCCTGTCGTTTCTTGTCGGTGTAGGGTGTGTCCAACTGTTGTCCCTATCGTTTCTTGTCGGTTAGGGTGTGTCCAACTGTTGTTTTCCTGTCGTTTCCTTGTCGGTGTAGGGGTGTCCAACTGTTGTCCCTATCGTTTCTTGTCGGTGTAGGGTGTGTCCAACTGTTGTTCTTAGTCGTTTGTCCCTGTATCGTTTTTCTTCGTTTCTTGTCGTGTAGGGGTGTGTCCAACTGTTGTTCCTGTCGTTTCTTGTCTGTGTAGGTTTGTCCAACTGTTGTCCTATCGTTTCTTGTCGGTGTAGGGTGTGTCCAACTGTTGTTCTTGTCGTTTTCTCGCCTGTGTAGGGTTGTCCAACTGTTGTTCCTATCGTTTCTTGTCGGTGTAGGGTGTGTCCAACTGTTGTTCTTGTCCCTGTCGCCTGTTAGGGTGTGTCCAACTGTTGTTCCTATCGTTTCTTGTCGTGTAGGGTGTGTCCAACTGTTGTTCTTGTCGTTTCTCGCCTGTGTAGGGTGTGTCCAACTGTTGTTCCTATCGTTTCTTGTCGGTGTAGGGTGTGTTGTTCTTGTCGTTTCGTCGCCTGTGTAGGGTGTTGTTGTCCATCGTTGTTGTCCCTATCGTTCTTGTCGGTGTAGGGGTGTGTCCAACTGTTGTTCTTGTCGTTTCTTGTCGCCTGTGTAGGGTGTGTCCAACTGTTTTTGTTCTATCTCGTTTCTTCGCCTAGGTGGTGTAGGGTGTGTCCAACTGTTGTTCCTATCGTTTTGTCTGTAGGGTGTGTCCAACTGTTGTTCTTGTCGTTGTAGGGTGTAGTCCAACTGTTGTTCTTATCGTTTCTCTCGCCTGGTTTCGGTGTAGGGTGTGTCAAAATCTTTTATCTTGTTCTGTAGGGTCGTTTCTCGCCTGTGTAGGGTGTGTCCAACTGTTGTTCCTATCGTTTCTTGTCGGTGTAGGGTGTGTCCAACTGTTGTTCTTGTCGTTTCTCGCCTGTGTAGGGTGTGTCCAACTGTTGTTCCTATCGTTTCTTGTCGGTGTAGGGTGTGTCCAACTGTTGTTCTTGTCGTTTCTCGCTGTTGTTCCTATCGGTTTTCTGTGTAGGGTGTGTCCAACTGTTGTTCCTATCGTTTCTTGTCGGTGTAGGGTGTGTCCAACTGTTGTTACTTGTCGTTTCTTGTCGTTGTAGGGTCGTCCTGTTGTTCTTGTCGTTTCTTGGGTGTAGGGTGTGTCCAACTGTTGTTCCCTATCGTTTCTTGTCGCCTGTGTAGGGTGTGTCGTTGTTAGGGTGTGTCCAACTGTTGTTCTTGTCGTTTCTCGCCTTCTTTGTTCCTATCGTTTTGTCGGTGTAGGGTGTGTCAACTGTTTGTTCCTATCGTTTCTTGTCGGTGTAGGGTGTGTCCAACTGTCCAATAGTCTTGTCTTGTCGTTGTTCCAAGGTTTCTTCTGTGTTTCTCGCGTAGTGTAGGGTGTGTCCAAACTGTTGTTCTCTATCGTTTCTTGTCGGTGTAGGGTGTGTCCCAAACTGTTGTTCCTGTCGTTTTCTTGTCGGTGTGTAGGGTGTGTCCAACTGTTGTTCTTATCGTTTTCTTGTCGTGTAGGGTGTGTCCAACTGTTGTTCTTGTCGTTTCTCGCCTGTGTAGGGTGTGTTCCAACTGTTGTTCCTATCGTTTCTTGTCGGTGTAGGGTGTGTCCAACTGTTGTTCCTATCGTTTCTTGTCGGTTAGGGTGTGTCCAACTGTTGTTCTTGTCGTTTCTCGCCTGTGTAGGGTGTGTCCAACTGTTGTTCCTATCGTTTCTTGTCGGTGTAGTGTGTGTCCAACTGTGTTCCTATCGTTTCTTGTCGGTGTAGGGTGTGTCCAACTGTTGTTCTTGTCGTTTCTCGCCTGTGTAGGGTGTGTCCAACTGTTGTTCCTATCGTTTTCTTGTCGGTGTAGGGTGTGTCCAACTGTTGTTCTTGTCTATCGTCTTCTTGTCGGTGTGTAGGGTGTGTCCAACTGTTGTTTCCTATCGTTTCTTGTCGGTGTAGGGTGTGTCCAACTGTTGTTCTTTGTCGTTTCTTCGCCTGTGTAGGGTGTGTCCAACTGTTGTTCCTATCGTTTCTTGTCGGTGTAGGGTGTGTCCAACTGTTGTTCCTATCGTTTCTTGTCGGTGTAGGGTGTGTCCAACTGTTGTTCTTGTCGTTTCTCGCCTGTGTAGGGTGTGTCCAACTGTTGTTCCTATCGTTTCTTGTCGGTGTAGGGTGTGTCCAACTGTTGTTCCTATCGTTTCTTGTCGGTGTAGGGTGTGTCCAACTGTTGTTCCTATCGTTTCTTGTCGGTGTAGGGTGTGTCCAACTGTTGTTCTTGTCGTTTCTCGCCTGTGTAGGGTGTGTCCAACTGTTGTTCCTATCGTTTCTTGTCGGTGTAGGGTGTGTCCAACTGTTGTTCCTATCGTTTCTTGCCTGTGTAGGGTGTGTCCAACTGTTGTCCCTATCGTTTCTTGTCGGTGTAGGGTGTGTCCAACTGTTGTTCTTGTCGTTTCTCGCCTGTGTAGGGTGTGTCCAACTGTTGTTCTTGTCGTTTCTCGCCTGTGTAGGGTGTGTTCCTCTGTTGTCCCTATCATTTCTCGCCTGTGTAGGGTGTGTTCCTCTGTTGTCCCTATCATTTCTCGCCCGTGTAGGGTGTGTTCCTCTGTTGTCCCTATCATTTCTCGCCTGTGTAGGGTGTGTTCCTCTGTTGTCCCTATCATTTCTCGCCTGTGTAGGGTGTGTCCCTCTGTTGTCCCTATCATTTCTCGCCCGTGTAGGGTGTGTCCCTCTGTTGTCCCTATCATTTCTCGCCCGTGTAGGGTGTGTTCCTCTGTTGTCCCTATCATTTCTCGCCTGTGTAGGGTGTGTTCCTTTGTTGTCCCTATCATTTCTCGCCTGTGTAGGGTGTGTCCCTCTGTTGTCCCTATCATTTCTCGCCTGTGTAGGGTGTGTTCCTCTGTTGTCCCTATCATTTCTCGCCTGTGTAGGGCGTGTTCCTCTGTTGTCCCAATCATTTCTCGCTGGTGTTGGATGTGTCCCTCTATTTTCCCTGTGGTTTCTTACCTGTGTCCGAGTCTATCTAAATGTTTCATGTCGTAAGATTGTCGTATACCGCTGCTGTCAACCTATTTCTGACAGAGAAAGCAAAATTCTTACCCTCTGTTATAGAGAAGTTATCTATCTGACACTTTATCACAGAGAAGTTTACCGTTGGTCACTTTTTCTCCAGTAAATTAGGAGAATTTCGTGTTCCCCTTGCCATGACTGTCACCAAGTCAATGCTGTGTTCCGGCTGTCATGACTGTCACCAAGTCAATGCTGTGTTCCGGCTGTCATGACTGTCACCAAGTCAATGCTGTGTTCCGGCTGTCATGACTGTCACCAAGTCAATGCTGTGTTCCGGCTGCCATGACTGTCACCAAGTCATGCTGTGTTCCGGAAGTCATGACTGTCACCAAGTCAATGCTGTGTTCCGGCTGTCATGACTGTCACCAAGTCAATGCTGTGTTCCGGCTGCCATGACTGTCACCAAGTCAATGCTGTGTTCCGGAAGTCATGACTGTCACCAAGTCAATGCTGTGTTCCGGCTGTCATGACTGTCACCAAGTCAATGCTGTGTTCCGGCTGCCATGACTGTCACCAAGTCAATGCTGTGTTCCGGCTGCCATGACTGTCACCAAGTCACTGTCATGAATGTCATCAAGTCACTGTCTTGGATTGATTGAGGTTTGCAGAGAGTCGTTGACTGATTAAGACAAAAGACTGTAGCAAGAGTGTGTCCTGATAACTGTGTAGAAGAGAGGGCACCAGTCTCCCTCAGTAGTGAGAGGGCTTCTGTGTTTTTCGGACCCAAGTCTCTTTCACCAAAGGGACATTATTGTCGTCTAATAATGGGACGGTCATGTCATTCATTAAGAGGACAAAAGTGTTTTCTAGCAATGGGCCAGTGGTGGTTGTAACAATATGCCAGTGGCGATCTGTAACAATGGGCCAGTAGTGGGCTGTAACAATGGGACATTAATAGACTGTAACAATAGGACAGTGGTGGGCTGTAACAATGGAATAGTAGTGGGCTGTAACAATAGGACAGTGCTGGGCTGTAACAATGGGACATTAATAGTCTGTAACAATAGGACAGTGCTGGGCTGTAACAATAGGACAGTGGTGGGCTGTAACAATAGGACAGAGATGGGCTGTAACAATGGGCCAGTGCTGGGCTGTAACAATGGGCCAGTGTTGGGCTGTAACAATTGGACAGTGGTGGGCTGTAACAATGGGCCAGTAGTAGGCTCTAACAATGGGCCAATGGTGGGATGTAACAATGGGATAGTGGCGAGCTGTAACAATGAGCCAGTGCTGGGCTGTAACAATAGGGCAGTGGTTTGCTGTAACAATAGGACAGTGCTTGGCTGTAACAATGGGCCAGAGATGGGCTGTAACAATATGCCAGTGGTGGGCTGAAACAATGGGCCAGTGTTGGGCTGTAACAATAGGACAGTGGTAGGCTATAACAATGGGCCAGTGATGGGCTGTAACAATGGGCCAGCGATGTTCTGTAACAAGGGGTCAGTGGTGGGCTGTAACAATGGGCCAGTAGTAGGCTGTAACAATGGGCCAGTGGTGTGCTCTAACAATGGGACAAACGTGTGAGCAAACTCTCTGCCCAGGCCTCTTATCCATAGCATACTTTCTACAGTTCCCTGTCTCCATCTCCTTCCATTTCTCTATCTAAGGTCCACATCTCTGGTTTCAAAACCATTCATTATTTGAGCCCGGTTTCACCGACCTCTGATTTCACCAGTCATTTATCTTAGGTGATTTCACCCATTCAAGCTTTCTACACGAATCATTTCACTGGTAATGCTAAACCCAGTTTGTGCAGATATAGTTCCCCCGTCCAACCGGTTGTAGTTCCGCTGATTGTTGATAGTTCCGCCTGGTTAGTTCGCCTAGCGAGTTCTGGTTGTTTGTAGACGCGCATGGCAACACCCGTCCATCCGCGGAAAGGAAAGATCAGGTTTCACCACGGCTCTAATGATGTACGACTTTCTGAGCGATCTGCTCCATAAGGCAGTGACAAGATAAACCAATAGACGATACTTTAAAAGCAACGTGGACATGGCTGAAACGATCTGTCAGGTTTTGGAGGATGGCATACTTTGTTATGTACCCTAATGTTTTGTTTGTGTACGATGTGAATTGCCCAACATGGTTTCAGAGAACAGAGTACGTGTCGGCCCAGGCAAGGGTTGGCGATCATCTGTGTTTTTACGTGATTCATTTGAATCAATGTTTGTGTTGCAGAACCACTGTGGAAAGTAAGCCAGCAGTGGACCAGGCTGGATGCTGCAGAAGTGATGACTGTGAATAGGCGAACCCGACCCTACTTCACGAGCAGCAGATTAATAGTGATGCTGCCAGACAAGATTACCGGGCAGGGAGACCAAAGGAGAGAAGAGAAGATGTCCAGTAAGAATAATCTGCCTGCTAATTATTTTGTTTGAGTTGCTGCTAGCACCAGACAACACTGATAAGAAAGACGGTGATTCGGCAGTTATTGTCTGTTTCTTATGGAATAAGTTTGTTTGACTTCCTAATTATTATCCAGTGATGAGATGAGCTTACTGTAGCTCAGTTGCTACATGACCCGATCTGCGGCAGCTGTTACTTCAGCTTATTCTATCTTGTAGCGGTGTTAGCTTAACTCACACGGAACAACAGCACTAGAATGAACCACCCAGAAAAAGTATTGATAAACATGTGAAACTCACAATCAAGATCACGTGCCATGCAGATAGGACTGGACGTCATGTTTGCGATATTCCACGATGATTGTAGGCAAGGATCTCGTCTTCCATGTCTCAGCTACACCACATTCTGAATTTCAGTCAGACTAATTGGTTCAAGCCCCGGTCACAATACATGATTGAGCTGTAACCTCTCCGTATGGTAGAGATCCGACAGTTTCATTTGGCTGACACATCCAGGCTCAACGAATCTACTCTGGAAGCGAGGTTTAGAGAATAAGAGATGGAAAAGGAGAGAGATAGAGAAAAGACAGATAGAGACACACACACACCCATACAGAGAGAGAAAGAGAGAGAGAGAGAGAAAAAGAGAGAGAGAGAGAGAGAGAGAGAGAGAGAGAGAGAGAGAGAGAGAGAGCCATTTGAAAAAAAAAACCCAGGTAAAGTAACGTCGATTGTCCCATCTATAAACATCATTCTTGTTATACGACAAGACACTTGTTTACAAACTGGTGTGTGAGTACTAGTTCTGATCGCAGTTATGACTTGGCTAGTGTTTTGTTAGGCGTTGGTTTCTGGTTGAACAACGATGTCCTCTACTAAGAAGCAAAAAAAAAAAAAAAAGGGTCTGAATTGCTTCTATCAAGTGTTTCCCTCCAAAACATGAAGCAATCCTGAATCTGTCATCCCTTTCCTTCTCTTCTCCTGTGCCCTCAGATCGGCAGTTGTTTCATCATCTTTAGCTGGTGCATATTTGTCTTCCCTCAAACTCTCATCTTCATCCAGGATTTACTTGAGAGAAACCAAGCAGCAAACATTCCGGAGAGTGCCGTGCTCCGGAGACGACTTCAGCTGATCTCCGGTAATTCTCAGACTTACAAACTCATCTATTTGCCATTTGTGTGAGCCGCTCCAGATTCCTCGAATGTTTTACCTGTATTTATAAGCCGATATAACTGCAGGCTCACACAAAAATGATCATTCCAAAGTGAAATCTATTACCAGAGCAATGTTGTCGTTTTGTGTGTGTTCCAGCTTTGTTGTGCTTCAGTTGTTTTCTCTAGTTTATTATCTCAGCGTGTCTGTAGTGTCTTGTCTAAGGTTGTCTATTGTTAGACCACACGCTGTTGGCTACACTTTTTTCCTAGGTTAACGCCTTGTGGTGTCTATAATGTCTTGTCAATGGACGTCTATAATATCAATAGACGTCTATAATGTCTTGTCAATGGACCTCTATAATGTCTTGTCAATAGACGTCTATAATGTCTTGTCAATGGACGTCTATAATGTAAATGGACGTCTATAATGTCTTGTCAATGGACGTCTATAATGTAAATGGACGTCTATAATGTCTTGTCAATGGACCTCTATAATGTCAATGGACGTCTATAATGTCTTGTCAATGGACGTCTATAATGTCAATGGACGTCTATATTGTCTTGTCAATGGACGTCTATAATATCTTGTCAATGGACCTCTATAATGTCTTGTCAATGGACGTCTATAATGTCTTGTCAATGGATGTCTACAATGTCTTGTCAATGGACCTCTATAATGTCTTGTCAATGGACGTCTATAATGTCTTGTCAATGGATGTCTACAATGTCTTGTCAATGGACCTCTATAATGTCTTGTCAATGGACGTCTATAATGTCTTGTCAATGGACGTCTATAATGTCTTGTCAATGGACGTCTATAATGTCTTGTTAATGGACGTCTATAATGTCTTGTCAATGGACCTCTATAATGTCTTGTCAATGGACCTCTATAATGTCTTGTCAATGGACGTCTATAATGTCTTGTCAATGGACGTCTATAATGTCTTGTAAATGGACGTCTATAATGTCTTGTCAATGGATGTCTATAATGTCTTGTCAATGGACGTCTATAATGTCTTGTTAATGGATGTCTATAATGTCTTGTCAATGGACCTCTATAATGTCTTGTCAATGGACGTCTATAATGTCTTGTCAATGGACGTCTATAATGTCTTGTCAATGGACGTCTATAATGTCTTGTCAATGGCTGTCTGTTGTCAGACCACGCGTGGTGAGACTCGACTGTGCCGTTTAAAGGTTAGTGAATGCGTTTTACATTATTATGATTTTGATGCGACAGCGGCCACCTCTTGGGCAACAGCTTTGGCTAAACCAGGGGAAGGTAGTCGATCAGCTCAAACTGATAGGTAGCATGCAAAGTCTGGATTCGACGGACTGTAAGGATGAAAGCACCATGGTTCAACAACAAAACAATAAAAAAGAACTGACATCACAGAACTCAGGAAATTACTATACCTACGCCGTCCTCACCTTCAGCAGCAAGCAGTAAGTTCTAATGTAGTTGTTACCAGTAGCGGTTTGACCACATCCGCTGGTTACTCCTACAAACAACGTTATCTCCGCCCCATAAAGATGTATCTTATTTCGAGAGGAGAGGTTCACCTTAAGAGAGGGGCATCAGAGGCCGAGCAAGAGTGAGTTAAGGAGGACAATCAGGCAATGATGATGTCAACGTACTCGCTGTCAGTGTCAGTCTAGTAATGTCAGCACGAAATTCTTGTCTATGACTCGTGTCAATGAAAGTCTATGTCTTTGTCAATGCACATATGCAGCAGATGGTGACAACTTCACTGATTCAGTTTCCTGGAATTGACGTATTGGACATTGACACAAACAGTCACACATGAGGCATATTGGAACAGCTTGACCGAGACTGTTTCTCAGAATGTCAGCATCGACATTCACACAGATAGTCAACGCATTCAAGTCTGTGTCGGCCTGAACTTTGTCTGGCTGTCACGTGACTGTCACATTACACTTCTCCTTATGTTGACCAATTCACACGTTCAATTAGCTTTGTGCTTTACTAAACTGTCAGCACTGAAATCAAAAACTTATTGAAAGAAGTCATCAACAGGCCCTGGCAAATATGAATTCACACGCATCTCTAGAGCTATAATGGGAGTCACACACCAATTTTAAAGTTTATTTAATCACTTCCCCCCCCCCCTTACCAAACACCCCCACATACTCACCATCACCATTGATGCTCAAGAGGTTGCCATCGTTGTTCACGCCTTCAGTGATAATACACGCTAACTGAAGTGGAGACATAGTTTTGTTTCAACAGCCACCCACTTCAAGTTGTTTTCCTTCGGCGAAGATTTAACCTATCATGCTGTAAATTGTGTACGAATAAAACTGAGATTGCTAAAATGCTTGAAGTTAAAAAAAAAATGCTGATTTAATTTATGTGTTTTTGTATGTAAACTGTGAGACTTGTCTGGGATTCTAAGCACAGCAGGTAATGAGAGACATCTGTTTTCTGTTGATGCATGTTGAAGCACTTCAGGTCATCTCAAACTATAATCTCAAGAAAAGGTTCACCTACGCTTCAGCACACCCAGGAGCCTAACGTTACTCACAACAATTTCTCTACAGTCACCCAACAACGCCTTCCGCTCGCCAGGTAAACAGGAGTCCCTCCCTCCCTCTCTTCCTCACCAGGTAGAACGGGACATTCCTCTGTTGGCTAGGTAGAACGGGACATTCCTCGGTTGGCCAGGTAGAACGGGACATTCCTCTTTTGGCCAGGTAGGACAGGACATTCCTCTGTTGGCCAGGTAGGACGGGACCTTCCCCTGCTGGCCAGGTAGACCTGAAATTCCCCCTCTCATCGAGCCTGAGTCTGTCAACGCGTGAGTGATGGCTGCCGTGTGCAAGTTTCTTTGCTTCATCAAGTCAGTTTGGCACTCAAACTGACATTTTTCCAAAGATCAACAATCTTCAGTTGCTAGGACAAGAAACGAAACGTTCTGGGTTGGCCGCTAGCGCCTGTCACATCTTATGATTGCTCGATTACAGACAAATATTCTTTGAGCGTTGTTCACGTTATTCTAGATATCTATTCTATGGTCGGTGTTCACTTTATTCTAGATATATATTTTATGGTCGGTGTTCACATTATTCTAGATATCTATTCTCTGTGCGTTGTTCACTGTATTCTGGATAACCATTCTATGGTCGGTGTTCACTTTATTCTAGATTTCTATTCTATGGTCGGTGTTCCCTTTATTCTAGATATCTATTCTATGGTCGGTGTTCACTTTATTAGAGATATATATTCTATTGTCGGTGTTCACTTTATTAGAGATATATATTCTCTGTCAGTTGCTCACTTTTTTTACGTATTTGTTTGTTTGTTTGGGGGGGGGGGGATGGTCGCTCATCAATTTATACTAGATATCTATTTATGATTGTGTTCCTTTTATTATAGACATTATTACCTGTTCACTAAATTATTGTATGGATGTCTATTATCTAATCGAGGCTTATTCTATTTTACACGGTGATTCTCTGGTTCCCCCTGGCTGTTTGACTTAGTTTAACTGGCTTCTGTTTGTTAAACGATCTCTTACATCGCGCATGCGTTATCTTTACGCGTTCCTTAGTTTTCTTTCATTACAACATAGGAAAGAAACTAAGGAATCACATATCGTATCAGGGGTGGCCAAAGTTGTCAGGCTAACTGACTCAGATTCATTTCAGAAATCATTGCTGACTGACTGAGAATTTAGGGATTGAAAGTAACAAAAAGTCCATACAAATTGAAAAAAAAAATTTGTAAACATGGAAACAGGCATAGTTTACAAGCATTACATAAAAATTAGACATTTTGATGAACATCAAAGACTGCAGTGAACACATCAGATTTACTGCTCAAGAGACAGGCGACACTGCAGTGAACACATCAGATTTACTGCTCCAGAGACACCCAACACTGCAGTGAACACATCAGATTTACTGCTCCAGAGACACCCAACACTGCAGTGAACACATCAGATTTACTGCTCCAGAGACAGGCGACTTGCTTGCACACACTCAACACTGTATCCTCTCAATGAGTTTATTATGCTGAAAATCACGTGACGTAACTCCAGCTCCCAAGCAAGAAATCAAGTGATATGATCCGTGCAGAGTGGCAAGCATCGCTTCAAAGGTCCCAGGTTGTTTTAGCTTCCTCTGGGTAATTGTCATCCAGGTCTGAGAGAGTTTTCAACCAAGACCAGAGATCGAGAGCGCGCTAGAGATTCAATGCGTCAACTTTCATTGTTGAGACGGTACCTAACTGATCGACTGATTGAGATTCCAATGAATTGGAAACGAATGAGCAGACCGACACGGGAAAGGTGAGACGGATATACAATTACACAGTTACTGCTGCCATCGGAATTGAAACTCTTCGTTTGCTTCTGAAGATGGGGACGAATCCCTTATGGGACTGTACCAAGTGCTGTGGTGTCGATTATAATTCAACTTTCAAGATTCAACATCCGACCAAGGTATAACAAGACAGTGCTGACGGAAAGAGCGTGCAGCCTGTGGCCAACCGATCATCAACATCACCATAATGTGCCGCTTACACATTCTCTGGAGCCGCTGGCCATTCCTGCAGTCCTTTGTGTCCCCAATAACCTTCTCAACAGCATACCTAGAATCCAGTCCTGTACATACTGCCTCTAACATCAACAGCTGACTCAGCCATTCTCTTGGAAGAACTCGTTTTTAAGCACACTTTTTTCACATTTCAGTGCCTGTCTCAGAATTCTCTGTCTCCTGTATCTCATCATGTATTTATTATATTGTTTCATCTTCTTCATCTGATTACAACTGGTACCAGCTCTTGTCCAAACTGGAGACAAGCACACAAGAAATCAAATGCTTGGAGGAGAAAGTCCCAGGAGCGGACCACCTCCAAGTTTTCTAATTTTTTTTTATGTCAGAAAGCAAACTACATCTTATTCAATAATGTGAAATTATTCCTAAGACATATTATACAAACAATAAACGGCGGGAGACTCAAATGTGAGCAAACGCGTGTAAATTCAATTTGGTGATGTGTATATCTTTATTTTTAAAGGCACAAACGCATCGAATAATCCTGCTGATCCTAAAGTAGTGAAAGGACATTTAGCATTGTAAGGGGACAGGTTAACTGTCAGAACATCAGTTACCCTCGCTAGAATTCGGGCAACTATTGCACATCAAATGGTTATTGTCGAAGATGCGTGTACGGCTCAATTCAACATGTAGTGAATACACTAACAAAACACTAGGCATTTCAACAACAGCAGCAGTTGTTGTATTAAGAGTGGCAATAGCAGCAGAAGTAGCAGCGTATCAGCACCAACAATAGTAGTAGCAGTTGTAGTAGAGGTAGTAGTGTTTTTAGTAGTAGTAGTAGTGTTTGTAGCAGTAGTAGTAGTTATTGTTGTAGTAGTGTTATTGTTGTAGTAGTGTTATTGTTGTAGTAGTGTTATTGTTGTAGTAGTGTTATTGTTGTAGAAGTGTTATTGTTGTAGTAGTTGTCATTGTTGTAGTAGTTGTTATTGTTGTAGTAGTGTTATTGTTGTAGTGTTATTGTTGTAGTAGTGTTATTGTTGTAGTGTTATTGTTGTAGTAGTGTTATTGTTGTAGTGTTATTGTTGTAGTAGTTGTCATTGTTGTAGTAGTTGTTATTGTTGTAGTGTTATTGTTGTAGTGTTATTGTTGTAGTAGTTGTCATTGTTGTAGTAGTTGTCATTGTTGTAGTAGTTGTTATTGTTGTAGTGTTATTGTTGTAGTAGTGTTATTGTTGTAGTGTTATTGTTGTAGTAGTTGTCATTGTTGTAGTAGTTGTTATTGTTGTAGTGTTATTGTTGTAGTGTTATTGTTGTAGTAGTGTTATTGTTGTAGTAGTTGTTATTGTTGTAGTAGTTGTTATTGTTGTAGTAGTGTTATTGTTGTAGTAGTGTTATTGTTGTAGTAGTGTTATTGTTGTAGTAGTGTTATTGTTGTAGTAGTTGTTATTGTTGTAGTAGTTGTTATTGTTGTAGTAGTGTTATTGTTGTAGTAGTGTTATTGTTGTAGTAGTGTTATTGTTGTAGTAGTTGTTATTGTTGTAGTAGCGTTTGTAGTAGTAGTAATATTTGTAGTTGTAGTAGTAGTAGTATTTGTTGTAGCCACAGCAGCAGCAATACTGCGGGGACATCAGTAGCAGCATCAGCTCTAGTGATAACATTAGAAGTACCAGGCGCTGCAGCAGGAGTGCTATGGTAACATTACATACAGCACCCACACTAACAGTGCTGTGGTTACGGTAGATATAGCAGCCACACCAATAACAGTGTTTTGGTAACATTTGCTACAGCAGCCACAACAACAACAACAACAAAAACAGTGCTGTGGTAACATTAGCTACAGCAGTCACCACAACAACAGTGCCGTGTTAACATTTTGCTACAACAGCAGCAACAACAACAACAACAACAACAACAGTGCTGTGGTATCATTAGCTACAACAGCCACAACAACGGTGCTGTGGTATCATTAGCTACAACAGCCACAGCAACAATGCTGTTGTAACATTAGCTAAAACAGCCACATCAACAACAGTGCTGGGGTCAGTAGTAGAAACATTAGAACGAACGAACTAACGAACTTTATTTTTAAAGGGTTACAAATTAGGCACGCAGGCCTGTCTTACATTCGGTCCTTCCATTTTTCACACAACATTTGTATTTCATAAATAAAATATTATTATGTTCATGTAATAATATGCATATTAAGAATATCAAATTAAAAACCAAAGCATAGGTGGTAAAATATGTGCAGACGAGTGCAGAGGAGTGACCAGGTAACACAATAATAACCTGAAGGGAGCGAAAAAGGCACAAACTTAAATGAAAAAAGAAGAGTTTGGTGCTATCTTTGTTAAAAGGTCATAAACCAAGTAGACACTTGCAGTAAAAGTCGGTGAACTAGGATTTTTTTCTCAGAGATTTGCCGACACATCTTCAAACAGTTTGTCGACAGGAACAGCTGTTGTCTGGAGTGTTGAAACCCCAGCCTCAAACACAGCCGACATGTGTTGTCTCGTGGCTGTGCTGGCGTCGGTCTGTGCTGAGGCAGCCAACTACATTCCACGTTGATGGACACCTCCTTACCTTTCGTACACGATGTTTTCAAACCTCGTTTTTCCTAGCCAGATTACGATATTTTGGGAACGTATGCCCACTCATTCAATACTATATTCAGTAAATCGGTAATAATATATGTAGCTTTCTGGTACACAGAAAGAAGCATGGAGAGAGCTGATGTTATCAATGCTGTTCGTACTAGATTGTGAGGTAATGATGAACCTCTCATGTTAATACGATTGCGTGACTTGTGAGTAAATTTTGTTGAAACACGTCTATGCCAGGCCAAGACAAAAGACATTATAACCTCCTCATGGGAACATAGGTAACTTGCTGCATCGGAAGACTGAGCACCCAGGGAAATGGCCAATGTGCAGTGACGTCAGCTATGATAATTTAACACACAATAGCCTATATCTTTATAGGAGCTGCCTTCCTGGTCGCAAAAACCAAAATGGTTCGTCCTGTCGTGTAGACAAGATTACGCAAAGGTATGGTTAACAAAAGTTAGCAATTTTGGCTGCTGCGAATTCTCTGATAAATGAACGTTCCGTAGTTTGTCACTGCTGGCTAAAACTGTCAGCTGTCCACAATTCTGTCAAAACCAACGCAATGCGGTCTCCTGCCAAATCGCATGCAGCTGGGTTCGAACCTGGCATCCCGGCAGTATGTTTTAGCGGTAGTAGTAGTTCTAATAGCAGTAGTAGCAGTAGTAGTTGTAAAAGGAGTAGTAGCAGTAGTAGTAGTAGTAGTAGTAGTAGTAGTAGTAGTAGTAGTAGTAGTAGTAGTAGTAGTAGTAGTAGCAGTAGTAGTAGTAGTAGTAGTAGTAGTAGTAGTGGTGGTGGTGGTGGTAGTAGTAGTAGTAGTAGTAGTAGCAGCAGTAGTAGTAGTAGTAGTAGTAGTAGTAGTAGTAGTAGTAGTAGTAGTAGTAGTAGTAGTAGTAGTAGTAGTAGTAGTAGTAGTAGTAGTAGTAGCACCAGTTGTTCTTGTAGTTTCAGTAATATTAGAAGTAGTAAAAGTTGTCATTTTAGTTGTAGAAACAGAAGCAGCATTAGAAGTATCCGTAATAAAATAATAATAATAATAGTAGTAGGAGCAGTAGCAGTTGTAGAAGTAGTAGTTGCTGTTGTTGTTGCTGTTGCTGCTTCTGT
>CAJHNH020000802.1:427500-712500 GCA_905116865.2 Candidula unifasciata | reverse complement strand
GTCAACACCGACTTTTGCCTTCCACCTCATGTCTTCCTGTGGGAATTTAGTCAACACCGGCTGTTGCCTTCCACCTCATGTCGTCCTGTGGGAATTTAGTCAACACCGTCTGTTGCCTTCCACATCATGTCTTCCTGTGGGAATTTAGTCAACACCGACTTTTGCCTTCCACCTCATGTCTTCCTGTGGGAATTTAGTCAACACCGACTGTTGCCTTCCACATCATGACTTCCGGTGGGTGGAACTGAGTTTCTCTCAGCAACATATTCAACTAGGGCCTCATCCAAACCTGCCTAACTAACCAGAAGAATGTTGTGTTTGGCCAGAACGTTTGGCGTCTGATTTACAATTATGTTTCTCATTTCCGTCTTTCTTGAAATTTCCTGCTTGTCGCACACTATCATCACATCAGTGGAGCTCTTCATTTCTAAATGTGTATGTTCTAAGTCTCCTACAAAATAACGTTACACTTGTTCGCGTTGATGTCAACAACGATGTAACACTGATGTCAACAATTATGTCAACAATGATGTCAACAATCATGTCACACTGATGTCTACAATGATGTCTACAATGATATCAACACCGATGTCTACAATAATGCCAAAAATTAAGTCAACAATGATGTCACCAATGATGTCGACAAGAATGTCAACAATAATGTCAACAATGGTGTCAGCAATGATGTCAACAATGATGTCAACAATGATGTCAACAATGATGTCAACAATGATGTCAACAATGATGTCAAAATCCGATAGTTTAAAAGAAAGCGGCAAACTACTAAAACTAAAATTGCCTAGTTAAATGCCACACAGCCAAACAATGCTGTGACTGATTGTCAACATTATGTGACGGAGAGGCAACTGACTGAAATACATTGTCAACATTCAATGAAGGAGAGGCACTTCGCTGAAATAATGCTGATGTCGGCCAGTGAAGCTATGGCTACGACTACGGAAGAAAAGTTTTCTCATACGCTTTATAACTGACCAGTGGTCAGTAGTGATCAATGTTCAACATCAAACCAGATGATTAACATTTAAATTAGGGCTGGAACGAATAGTGATTTTCAATATTCGGCCGAATACGAATAACGGGACCATATGTTCTGCCGAATACGAATACGAACACGAATAGTGAGTAGTGTATGAACTATAACCAAAACACACACACACACACACACACACACACATTCATAATGTCAAATGTCAAAGGATTTATGTCTCTAGCTGCAGGTGATACAAAAGACTTCACTCCAGCACTGAAGGATTTATGTCTCTAGCTGCAGGTGATACAAGAGACTTCACTCCAGCACTGAAGGATTTATATCTCTAGCTGCAGGTGATACAAATACAAGAGACTTCACTCCAGCACTGAAGGATTTATATCTCTAGCTGCAGGTGATACAAGAGACTTCACTCCAGCACTGAAGGATTTATGTCTCTAGCTGCAGGTGATACAAGAGACTTCACTCCAGCACTTAAGGATGTATGTCTCTAGCTGCAGGTGATACAAGAGACTTCACTCCAGCACTTAAGGATGTATGTCTCTAGCTGCAGGTGATACAAGAGACTTCACTCCAGCACTTAAGGATGTATGTCTCTAGCTGCAGGTGATACAAGAGACTTCACTCCAGCACTGAAGGATTTATATCTCTAGCTGTAGGTGATACAAGATACTTCACACCAGCACTGAAGGATTTATGTCTGTCGCTGCAGGTGATACAAGAGACTTCACTCCAGCACTGAAGGATTTATGCCTGTCAACTGGACATCACTTGACAAGCCAAGGTCTCAAAACAAACACATCCTTGTGCTACTCTGTGATTCCCCCGTGTAAACAAACACATCCATGTGGTACTCTGTCTTTTTTTTGTGTATAAAAACACACCCAAGTGTCTCCACGATTCTCCTGTGTATACAAACACATCCATGTGTCACTTTAATTCTCCCGTGTATACAAACACATCCATGTGCCACTCTCTGTTTCTGTCGTGTATACAAACACACCCAAGTGTCTCCACGATTCTCCCATGTATACAAACACATCCATGTGCCACTCTGTGATTCTCTCGTGTATACAAACACATCCAAGCGCTACTCTGTGATTCTCCCGTATATACAAACACACCCAAATGTCTCTATTATTCTCCATTGTATACAAACACCCCCAAGTGTCTCTGTGATTCTCCCGTGTATACAAACATAACCAAGTGTCTCTGTGATTCTCCCGTGTATATAAACATAACCAAGTGTCTCTGTGAATCTCTCTTGTATACAAACACCCCCATGTGTCTCTGTGATTCTCCCGTGTATACAAACATAGCCAAGTGTCTCTGTGAGCCTCCCTTGTATACAGACATAACCAAGTGTCTCTGTGATTATCCCGTGTCAACAAATACACCCATGTGTCGTCGTGATTCTCCCGTGTCAACCAACACACCCAGGTGTCTCTATGATTCTCCCGTGTATACAAACATAACCAAGTGTCTCTGTGATTTTACCGTGTATACAAACATACCCAAGTGTCCCTGTGATTCTCCCGTGTATACAAACACACCCAGGCGTCTCTATGATTCTCCCGTGTATACAAACATAACCAAATGTCTCTGTGATTTTCCCGTGTATACAAACATACCCAAGTGTCCCTGTGATTCTCCCGTGTATACAAACACACCCAAGTGTCTCTGTGATTTTCCCTTGTATACAAACATACCCAAGTGTCTCTGTGATTCTCCTGTGTCAACAAATACACCCAAGTGTCTCTGTGATTCTCCCGTGTCAACAAATAAACCCGTGTCTCGGTGATTCTCCCGTGTCAACAAATAAACCCGTGTCTCTGTGATTCTCCTGTGTCAACAAATACACCCAAGTGTCTCTGTGATTCTCCCGTGTCAACAAATAAACCCGTGTCTCGGTGATTCTCCCGTGTCAACAAATACACCCAAGTGTCTCTGTGATTCTCCCGTGTCAACAAATAAACCCAAGTGTCTCGGTGATTCTCCCGTGTCAACAAATAAACCCGTGTCTCTGTGATTCTCCCGTGTCAACAAATAAACCCGTGTCTCTGTGATTCTCCCGTGTCAACAAATAAACCCGTGTCTCGGTGATTCTCCCGTGTCAACAAATAAACCCGTGTCTCGGTGATTCTCCCGTGTCAACAAATAAACCTGTGTCTCTGTGATTCTCCCGTGTCAACAAATAAACCCGTGTCTCGGTGATTCTCCCGTGTCAACAAATACACCCAAGTGTCTTGGTGATTCTCCCGTGTCTACAAACACATCGGCTGTTATATGAACTTTCCTAAACGAGAACTTGGGGACCGCTCACTTATCCGCACTTTTGAATTGCAAAGGTTTACCTTGGGGAGATAATTCTACAAGCAGAATCCAACTGGGGCTGTTTAGAGATCAGTAAGTGGATTACCTTCCCCTGGTGACCGTTTTAAAACGGCATTGACGTCTTGATGTTTTCAATGGCGTTGTTAAAGTAGAACAAACATCTTAGAACAGTTTTTATCTGCAGTTTCTTTTGTCGTTGGTGTGCACACTCTGATGGTTTTGTTTTTTGTGTGGTCGATTCGTTGATTTTATCAGCCGCTGTTTTGTTTCTGATGCATGTGCTGTTTGTGCAGATATGCACTGTGGTTCAAAACTTCGTAATTTACACTAGTTTGTCAAGATTTCAAACTAAAATAGAAATATGTTAAACTTTTATTACTAAGTTATTTGGAGTATACCAATACCTGCTAGATCCCCGATTCTCAACTTATGGGTCACGATCCTTTTATGGGTCGAACGACCCTTTCACGGCGACCGCCACAGATCATCCCAAAACACATATTCACTGAAGTTATGACTGAAACACGAAAATAGTTGTATGGCTGGGGTCGTCACAACACGGGGAACTGTATTCAAGGGTCTCGGCATTAGGAAGGCTGCTAGCCACTGTGCTAGTTGCTCGAAAACATCCAAACACAAATGTATTTGAAAAATCTTGTTTGTTTCATGCATGTTTGCCTGAATTTATTGAATTATGTTTCTCCGTAACCCTCCTTCTCTTCTTTTTTTCGCATCGTCTTTTCCGGATGTTGCTAACTGTAAACACGATTGTTATCAATGACACCATAGCTGGTAACGGGCCCTACAGTCTGATCGCGGTTTGTAGTCTGAGCTCCGGGAGCCATTCGCTGTGGAGCTCGGTAAATGTTGGGCATTGTGGAGACACTTCAATATGCTAGATAATTTTTTTAGCCTGCCATAGAGTTGGGACGCACAGGTTCTTTTAACAAGTTAAAAATTTGTTTGAAATATCCATAAACTTTATGTATCCGTAATGACACCCACGAACAGAAACGCTATATAGCCGGCACCTGACTTGGATCTAGGTTAGGACTAGCACGAGCTCAAGCTCAGATGTAGAAATCTAGGTTAGGACTAGCACGAGCTCAAGCTCAGATGTAGAAATCTAGGTTAGGACTAGCACGAGCTCAAGCACAGCTGTAGAAATCTAGGTTAGGACTAGCACGAGCTCAAGCACAGATGTAGAAATCTAGGTTAGGACTAGCACGAGCTCAAGCACAGATGTAGAAATCTAGGTTATGACTAGCACGAGCTCAAGCACAGATGTAGAAATCTAGGTTAGGACTAGCACGAGCTCAAGCACAGATGTAGAAATCTAGGTTAGGACTAGCACGAGCTCAAGCAGAGATGTAGAAATCTAGGTTAGGACTAGCACGAGCTCAAGCAGAGATGTAGAAATCTAGGTTAGGACTAGCACGAGCTCAAGCAGAGAGGTAGAAATCTAGGTTAGGACTAGCACGAGCTCAGGCTCAGATGTAGAAATCTAGGTTAGGACTAGCACGAGCTCAAGCACAGATGTAGAAATCTAGGTTAGGACTAGCACGAGCTCAAACAGAGATGTAGAAATCTAAGTTAGGACCAGCACGAGCTCAAGCAGTGATGTAGAAAATAGGCGGCAGTGTGACGCTCAGTAATGTACATTGGAGGATGTAAATCAATCACACTGATCCTCAATCCGTTCCTCGATCGCAGCGGCACTGGGTTCATTTGGATAAAGATTTGACGTCGAAGCATTCAGGTCAAGCAAATATTAGCCCCGTCTCCATCCTTAACAGACAGCGAAGAGATTTTTGTGTGTCATCTAGTTAACTACTCGTCTTCCCTTCCCTCTCAGTCTAGGGTGCCACTCGCAGCTGTGTCCTTCTTTCCAGGTACAGGTTTTGAAGATCTTCCATTTCTCTTGTTACCTCGTCCCACAAGCTAGAGATCACATCTACCTTCTGCAGTTGCAGTACCTTTCTAAGTAGACTAGGACAGCCAGCCTATCTGCCTACTCATTCCCAAACACACCTGAATTGCCTAGGGAAAATATCCATGTGACTCATCGCCTGCGACCTCTAAATTGATGCAACATTCCCTAGGAGGAAAACCGGACTCCGCCTTCCTAAGCAGGCTTGGCGCATCTGACACTATGGCATCATAAGTGGCTGATTTGTTCCACCTATCGGAACGCCGCAGTTACCGCCTCAACCTCCATTCTCAAGCTATATGTGGTAATGCTTTTGCAACGAAGCCCAGTTCTACTTTCTCTGCCCCTGTCAACTGTCCAGTGTCTATAATCACACCTCCTGGCTCAGAGTTGTCCCCCAACAGCTGTTGAACCTCTGCATCTGCACACCTGACGGCCCTTTCCCTGCACTCTCGTCCCAAGGCAATTATCAATTTGTGAAGCTCTTCTCTGCCCTTCGATGTTACCTTTACCCAAGTTCTCCTTGGCTAACGGCTTTAACATTACTGACGCTGTTGATTGTCTGTTCAGCCTGGGCCATCAAGGGTCTGGCCCTCTTTAGTCCTTCCCCCTTCATCATCATCATCATCAACATCAGCATCAGGTGCCTTGCCGATTGGCGTGGGCGATCATGATTCTCCATAATCCACAATCTCCTGCAGCATGTATCAGTTCGTGTGGCGACACACCTCCATGCCATGCAACAAGACTGTCAAGAATCTTCTCTCGCTGTCTTCCTCTATCCCTCCTTCCACAGATCTTTCCAGTGGTCACCACATGTTCTATTTTTCCCTCTTCTCTTGGCCGAAAAATGATGACTGTCTCCTTCTGATGTCTGTGATAAGCTGTCTTCGGGCTCCCGCTTCTTTCAAAACCTCTTGGTTGTTCTTTTTAGCTGTCTAAGGTATTCAAAGCATTCTTCTGTAAAACCACATCTCTGAGGCCTCAAGAAATTGTTTGGCCTGCCTACCGATTTTCCAGAATTCACAGCCGTATGTTAAAAGTGGCAGTATGTAGCAAGCAAGAATTCTTTTTCTAACTCTCAATCCTCTTTACAGAGTATGAATCCCTATGCAGGATGTGTACTCAGCCTGCAGTATATTATGTCTGTCCGTACACAACCCCCGTAGGAGGATCACTGAGGAGATACTCGCTTATATCATTACTTCATCTAGCTTGAGAATGGAGGTTGAGGAGCTACGTACGTACACGCTGTATCCGTCGGCCTTACGCGTTTCCTGTCAATAAAATGCAGGACTTTGCGGTGGCAAAACCTTCGTCACAAACCTCCGCAACGGTCATACACACAAATGGTAGGTCCCGTGTGGATCTCTGATTCTGTATGTGTTCCAATTTCTCTAGCAGAGTCTTTGTCACGGTTATACTCTTCGGGTCATAATCATATGTTTGCTGTCACTGTAACATATACAAGCTGCACACAACACCATATGTTTAATGTCACTGTAACATATACAAGCTGCACACAACACCATATGTTTAATGTCACTGTAACATATACAAGCTGCACACAACACCATATGTTTGCTGTCACTGTAACATATACAAGCTGCACACAATACCATATGTTTAATGTCACTGTAACATATACAAGCTGCAGACAGCGCCACATGTTTAATGTCACTGTAACATATACAAGCTGCACACAACACCATATGTTTAATGTCACTGTAACAAAGACAAGCTGCACACAGCACCACATGTTTAATGTCACTGTAACATATACAAGCTGCACACAGCACCATATGTTTAATGTCACTGTAACATATACAAGCTGCACACAGCACCACATGTTTAATGTCACTGTAACATATACAAGCTGCACACAGCACCACATGTTTAATGTCACTGTAACATATACAAGCTGCACACAGCACCACATGTTTAATGTCACTGTAACATATACAAGCTGCACACAGCACCACATGTTTAATGTCACTGTAACATATACAAGCTGCACTTAACACCATATGTTTAATGTCACTGTAACATATACAACCTGCACACAACACCATATGTTTAATGTAACTGTAACATATACAAGCTGCACACAGCGCCATATGTTTAATGTCACTGTAACATATACAAGCTGCACACAACGCCATATGTTTAATGTCACTGAAACATATACAAGCTGCACACAGCGCCATATGTTTAATGTCAATGTAACATATACAAGCTGCACACAACACCATATGTTTAATGTCACTGTAACATATACAAGCTGCACACAGCGCCATATGTTTAATGTCACTGTAACATATACAAGCTGCACACAGCACCATATGTTTAATGTCACTGTAACATATACAAGCTGCACACAGCACCATATGTTTGCTGTCACTGTAACATATACAAGCTGTACACAGCGCCATATGTTTAATGTCACTGTAACATATACAAGCTGCACACAGCACCATATGTTTAATGTCACTGTAACATAAACAAGCTGCACACAACACCATATGTTTAATGTCACAGTAACATAAACAAGCTGTACACAGCACCATATGTTTAATGTCACTGTAACATATACAAGCTGCACACAACACCATATGTTTAATGTCACTGTAACATATACAAGCTGTACACAGCACCATATGTTTAATGTCACTGTAACATATACAAGCTGTACACAGCACCATATGTTTAATGTCACTGTTACATATACAAGCTGTACACAGCACCATATGTTTAATGTCACTGTAACATATACAAGCTGCACACAGCACCATATGTTTAATGTCACTGTAACATATACAAGCTGTACACAGCACCATATGTTTAATGTCACTGTAACATATACAACCTGCAAACAGCACCATATGTTTAATGTAACTGTAACATATACAAGCTGCAGACAACACCATATGTTTAATGTCACGGTAACATATACAAGCTGTACACAGCACCATATGTTTAATGTCACTGTAACATATACAAGCTGTACACAGCACCATATGTTTAATGTCACTGTAACATATACAAGCTGTACACAGCGCCATATGTTTAATGTCACTGTAACATATACAAGCTGTACACAGCACCATATGTTTAATGTCACTGTAACATATACAACCTGCAAACAGCACCATATGTTTAATGTAACTGTAACATATACAAGCTGCAGACAACACCATATGTTTAATGTCACTGTAACATATACAAGCTGTACACAACACCATATGTTTAATGTCACTGTAACATATACAAGCTGCACACAACACCATATGTTTAATGTCACTGTAACATATACAAGCTGTACACAGCACCATATGTTTAATGTCACTGTAACATATACAAGCTGCACACAGCGCCATATGTTTAATGTCACTGTAACATATACAAGCTGTACACAGCACCACATGTTTAATGTCACTGTAACATATACAAGCTGCACACAACACCATATGTTTAATGTCACTGTAACATATACAAGCTGCACACAACACCATATGTTTAATGTCACTGTAACATATACAAGCTGCACACAACACCATATGTTTAATGTCACTGTAACATATACAAGCTGTACACAGCACCATATGTTTAATGTCACTGTAACATATACAAGCTGCACACAGCACCATATGTTTAATGTCACTGTAACATATACAAGCTGCACACAGCACCACATGTTTAATGTCACTGTAACATATACAAGCTGTACACAGCACCATATGTTTAATGTCACTGTAACATATACAAGCTGTACACAGCACCACATGTTTAATGTCACTGTAACATATACAAGCTGTACACAGCACCATATGTTTAATGTCACTGTAACATATACAAGCTGTACACAGCACCATATGTTTAATGTCACTGTAACATATACAAGCTGTACACAGCACCATATGTTTAATGTCACTGTAACATATACAAGCTGTACACAGCACCATATGTTTAATGTCACTGTAACATATACAAGCTGTACACAGCACCATATTTTTGATGTCTGAAGATGGATGTGTGACGAGTTCAGCTGTGTGACCTGTCCATATTGTTTTATTATTCATCTGTTTTGGAAAGATGGAGAACTGTTATAACGTTGCTACTGTAGCCACTTAAACCATAGCCCATGTTTTATGGGAATCTATGGGACTGCAAAATATCTACCAAATTTGTGAAACGTGGAAAACTGAAGTTGCAGCTAAAATGGATTGAACTAAGCTGAAACTGTGCTAATACTAAATATGCTGAAACTGCTAATATCAACCATACTAAAACTGTGCTAATATCAACTATGCTGAAACTGTGCTAATATCAACTATGCTGAAACTGTGCTAATATCAACTATGCTGAAACTGTGCTAATATCAACTATGCTGAAACTGTGCTAATGTCAACCAGCTGGCACATGCTGAAACTGTGCTAATTTCAACCAGCTGGCACATGCTGAAACTGTGCTAATATCAACTATGCTGAAACTGTGCTAATATCAACTATGCTGAAACTGTGCTAATATCAACTATGCTGAAACTGTGCTAATTTCAACCAGCTGGCACATGCTGAAACTGTGCTAATATCAACTATGCTGAAACAGTGCTAATGTCAACCTGCTGGCCCATGCTGAAACTGTGCTAATGTCAGCTATGCTGAAACTGTGCTAATGTCAACTATTCTGAAACTGTGCTAATGTCAACTATGCTGAAACTGTGCTAATGTCAACTATTCTGAAACTGTGCTAATGTCAACTATGCTGCAACTGTGCTGATGTCAGCTTTGCTGAAACTGTGCTAATGTCAACTATGCTGAAACTGTGCTGATGTCAACTGTGCTGAAATTGTGCTAATGTCAGCTGTGCTAAAACTGTGCTAATGTCAGCTGTGCTGAAACTGTGCTAATGTCAGCTGTGCTAAAACTGTGCTAATGTCAGCTGTGCTAAAACTGTGCTAATGTCAGCTGTGCTAAAACTGTGCTAATGTCAGCTGTGCTAAAACTGGGCTAATGTCAGCTGTGCTAAAACTGTGCTAATGTCAGCTGTGCTAAAACTGTGCTGATGTCAGCTGTGCTAAAACTGTGCTAATGACAGCTGTGCTAAAACTGTGCTAATGTCGACTGTGCTAAAACTGTGCTAATGTCAGCTGTGCTAAAACTGTGCTAATGTCAGCTGTGCTAAAACTGTGTTAATGTCAACTGTGCTGAAACTGTGTTAATGTCAACTGTGCTAAAACTGTGCTAATGTCAGCTGTGCTGAAACTGTGCTAATGTCAACTGTGCTGAAACTGTGCTAATGTCAACTGTGCTGAAACTGTGCTAATGTCAACTGTGCTAAAACTGTGCTAATGTCAGCTGTGCTGAAACTGTGCTAATGTCGACTGTGCTAAAACTGTGCTAATGTCAGCTGTGCTAAAACTGTGCTAATGTCAGCTGTGCTGAAACTGTGCTAATGTCGACTGTGCTGAAACTGTGCTAATGTCAACTGTGCTGAAACTGTGATAATGTTAACCATCTGGACTGAGCTGAAACTGTACTAATGTCAACTGTGCTGAACTGTGCTGATGTCAACTGTCTGGACTGTGTTGAAATTGTGCTAGGGTCAACCATCTTGACTGTGCTGAAACTGTGCAAATGTCAACTGTGCTGAAACTGTGCAAATGTCAACTGTGCTGAAACTGTGCTAATGTCAACCATCTGGACTGTGCTGATGTCAACTATGATAAAACTGTGCTAATGTCAACCATCTGGACTGTGCTGATGTCAACTATGCTGAAGCTGTGCTAATGTCAACCATCTTGACTGTGCTGAAGCTGTGCTAATGTCAACCATCTTGACTGTGCTGAAGCTGTGCTAATGTCAACCATCTTGACTGTGCTGAAGCTGTGCTAATGTCAACCATCTTGACTGTGCTGAAGCTGTGCTAATGTCAACCATCTTGACTGTGCTGAAGCTGTGCTAATGTCAACCATCTTGACTGTGCTGAAGCTGTGCTAATGTCAGCCAGCTGGACAACACGGCTGTACGCGTTTCTGTCAATCAAATACAGGACGTTGCGATGGCGAAACCTTCGTCACGAAGTAACAACACGCAGGAAAAAAGAAAGACGAAGTCAGCGAACAAGTGACTACCTGATGATATAAACACCTGGCATCTTGTCCTTAGTGTTTGCCGGCTGTACACTCCACGGACTGTTCGGGTTGTTCGTCCACTTCATAGCTTTTGTCGTTTTTCTAGAACTTGAGTTTTCCGTGTGCATCTGTTTTTCAGATCTGACTTATATGTAGGCAGCCTACTGGTTCATCGCCATTCAGGCCTATGCAGTCCAACCTCAAAGGAAGCAGCCCTATGTGGTCACCTTTGATCACATGATTGCTAGGTGGTGGCTAGTGGGTTTTTTTTCATTTTCCCCCCAAATCTTGCCTCAAAATCCAATAGTGGTATCGTATGGCGCAACAAACAGAATAACATCAGTCTTGTCTTTCCCAGGTTCATTCATTCAGTAGCATGTCCCTCGCGGAACATCGCTGCCATAACAACCCTCCGGAAAACCTTCCTATCCTGAGCAAGATGTCCTGCGTCTGATACACCCATCTGGAGATCATCTGCCACATCTTGCACCCATCTTCTCCTTGGCCTTCCTCTTCCTCTCTTCCCAGGTTTCCCAGGTTAGCCCGTTTAAATCTTATACAGGTCCCTGGGTATGTCTGTAGAAAATGAATCTATGTCTTGTGGCTAGTGGAGCCACTTGCTTCCTGGGGCTGGGCAGCTGAGTGATATGGGTGTAGCTGACATTACCACTTCATTCTTGTACCCGCGGGATGACCTAGGCAGGGGTGAATGCAATATCGCATGTCTCTGGTTAACGTTGCTATGGCCATCTGTTTAGTTGTTGCTTCCTACAGCGGTTCTCATGTCATGAGGTGACGAGTCTCTCTAGCACTGCTGTAACACATCAGACAACAACTCTCATCTCTAGGACATGGGTGTCTGCAGTATGTGTCTGTCTGTTGGGTATGTCTGTTGTGTCTGTCTGTATGTGTCTGTCTGTTGGCTATGTCTGTAAGGGTGTGGGCATAGCCAGAGCTGATCATATTACGTCACTGCCTCTTCGCTAGGAAATTATATTTGACTCCCTTGCCATCAGGAAATTAAAAATTGACATCAAGAAATTATTGTATAATCCTCTTCCTATCAAGCAGTTATTACATTATCCTCTTCTTATCCAGAAATTATTACATTATCCTCTTCCTATCAAGAAATTATTACATTATCCTTTTCCCATCAAGCAATTATTACCTTATCCTCTTCCTATCAAGAAATTATTACCTTATCCTCTTCCCATTAGTAAGTATTAATTTATCCTCTTTCTTTCAAGAAATTGTGACTTGATTCATCAAAAAGTATTACTTTATTCTGTTGCCACCACGAACTGATTACCTCACCCTCTTCCCATTAAAATTTATTATTTCACCCTCTCCCATCAAGAAAATATTACTTTAATCTCCTAGCAACCAGATATTTTACCCTTGCCTTCTAGATAGCATTACTTTGTTCTCTTCCCATTAGGAAATTATTGCTACACGCTCTTCCCGTCAAGTATGTCATTCTTCTGATCAAGAGATTTATTCTAAATACAGATTTTGGCGTTAGAAAAATTTGGTGTTTCACTGTTTGTGTTTAACATCCTTTCCCGCCTGTGGGTTCCGGTGATCTATTTTGGGGAAAACAGAACAGACCTACAGCCCTTACAAGCATGTCGTAACTAACGATTATTTAGCTGTGTTTTCCTTGCAGACAGTCATGGATGTAGATTTAACTTGACCGTCTACTGATCCATACAGTCCTGGATGTAGATTTGACTTGACCGTCATACATCCAGACAGTCCTGACCTTACTGTCTTTTGCTTCCTGCTTGAATGTCCGGGACAGCATCAGAGGGCTGTCAGTCTACTAACGGACACACCCATCGCTGTTTACACACAGTTTATCTTCTCGCCGACATCCGCTGCTCCAGTGAAAAAGTCAAGCTAAGTTTCCAAAGTAAAGATTTCCTTCCCAGCGACTATTCCCGCTCCCGTAATTTCGTCCCCCCCCCCCCCCCGGCCTCCTTCACCCACACGGGCGCCATTTTGACCGTTCCGTTTTACTGTGAATCCTCGCGGTGGGCTCTCATACCAGGCGATCATGCGAATTGGACAGGTCGTCATATGAGGCAATTGGAAACAATCACAAGACTGATGGATGCTAGTAGAATTCTGGGAATTAATAAACTCCGCCAAGTGTTCTGTGTGTAGCGCAGCAAAGAAATTATTATTGGAAAACGGCACACGACTGGCCCATTGGAACGGCCCTCCTGCATTATTTACGATTAGACTGGATCCGCCGTTTTATTTGTAATATCACTTTACTGGAAAAGATTTGCGGGGAAATAAATCAATTTACAGGACAAGTGTTTAACTTGTCATTGATTTTTTTACTGGTTTTTTTTTTTTTTTTGGGTGGGGGAGATTAGATTATGGGGGGGGGGGGGGGGGGGCGTAACACTAAAAATGACAGTTTGGTGTAAAGAAAATCCGTTTCCCAATATATATATATATATATATATATATATATATATATATATATATATATATATATATATATATATATATATATATATATATATAAATATAATATATATATATACATATATGTATATATATATATGTATATATATATATATATATATATATATATATATATATATAATATATATATATATATCAGAAGGCATGGTAGCAAGAAGGAGGGGCAGGGGTCGACCGACACGAAGATGGGCACAGGATATAAGTGACTCCTTGAGTATGAAAGTACATGAGGCTGGAGAGCTGGCGAGAGACCGAGTTTATTTCAGGCAGACTGTGATGAGAGCGACCTTCTGCAAAGGACCTGCTACATGATGATGATGATATATATACTAGGGCTGTACCGAATATTTGCTTCGTATTCGCTTCGGGGCCGAATAGTGGACCTAAAAACTATTCGAATACTTGCGATCGGGCCGAATACAAATATTGGTATTCTTACACACGTTTATTCACACTGCAATACACTGAAATAACTCTCTCATTAACACAATAGTTGCTGTTGCCTAAGTCTGTCGTAGCGTGGGCAACTGCGACCCGGTTGCGTGGTACAGCATCCAGTTTTCACATATGGCTGTGAGTCCTGGACAATCGGTAGGCAGACCAAACAATTTCCTGAGGCCTCAGAGATGTGGTTTTACAGAACAACGCTCAAAATACCCTGGACAGCCCCAAAAAAGAAACCAAGAGGTTTTGAAAGAGGCGGGAGCCCGAAGACAACTAATCACAGACATCAGAAGGAGACAGTCATCATTTTTCGGTCATGTTATGAGAAGAGTGAAAACTGAACATGTTGTGATGACCGGCACACGAACTGATACATGCTGCAGTAGATCGCGGATTGTAGAGAGGCATGATCGGCCACGCCAGTGGACAAGGCTCCTGATGATGATAATAATAATGATGATGACGATGATAATGATGATGACGATGATGATGATGATGATGATGATGATGATGATGATGATGATGATGATGGCATTGATGACATTTTAATAATTATTCAACTTGACGCGAAAGTTACAAGTGATTTGTTTTTCAGAAATAAAAAAAAGTTTGATGAAAACTCTGGCAATATATCGAGTTGTGGAAAATGTCAATAAACCGTTATGACAGTTACAGAACAACGTGGGCTCCCAATGTTGCAGTCTCAGAAAGGTCATTAAAAGTATACATTCTCATTATATTCCTTATCATCATCATCATCGTCATTCAGTAGCTTGTTATTAGGTAACATATCTTCTGAATGTTGTAATTTCTCCATATAAAATGCTGCTTTCCTCTGTCAACCACACACATATAAACACCCTGACAACACATCTTGGCGCCATTGACTGTTGTCTCCCTGTTCTTCACTTCTGCAAAACGTCTGACCTCAAGATGGCCTTTCTCTTTGACATATGTATGATCTAACAGAGCCAACATTTCATTTACTCAGTACTGTCTATAATAACCATATATATTCTTTAATCTGGGGTTCTTGCAGAATAATAGACTGCTTCTCTTTAACGTAAATAGTATTTGTTCAGAACTCTTCTGTGCCGTTCATATTCACAGAAACCACAAATGTGTTGTTTTTCACCTGAGCTGAGGCTACCGGACGACCACGTATTCTGAAATCAGAAGGCGTTAGCTTGGGATAGACTTTCTAGACTGCTATGGCTTGCAATGATCTAATTAATGGAGTCACATAAATAGGCAGACAGTGGCGCTGGACAGAGAGATCAAGAGTCGAATACCCAAGAAACATCAAGTATGGTATTGTCGTTGCTGGTTATTAGGTAATTGTAAATTGGAGTCCTAAGAAAGTAAGTAAATCAAAATTGGAGACGTGAATGCAATGGCGAAGGATAGAACGACTTGGCGTGAGTTGGTTGAGGGCCTTTGCTCCATTGGGGGATAGAAAGGCAGAAGAAAAAGAAGAAGTTGAAGAATGTGTACTATCTTGAGGCAGCTGGTCTGTGAGAATGTCCTGTGTTATAAAGTCATCGGGCTAGTGGGAAATTACCAGGTGAAGACAACCAGATAAAGAAATGCCTGCATGGCCAATATTGTAAGACCTAATTGGTGATTTTGGTGATGGTGTGAGACTGCAAAACATGACACCGTCCTCATAGACATAGACCAGAGTGTGTCGTTGGGTCAAGAGTCGCTGATGACTAACTGATCAGTTTCCTCTACCTCTCTTGATCAGGTGCAGTGGACTTGACGTTTGCGGGTTTGAGATCTGTGCAGTCAACCATGTCCTGTATCCAAGTCTTCCATGACCCTCCTCTTAGCTTCCCTTATGTGTCACAGTGTGGGGGGGGGGGGGGGGGGAGAGATCACACTGCCATAGGAAGAAGATGATGATGATAATGGTTAGAATGATGATGATAATGGTGAGAATGATGATGATAATGGTGAGAATGACCCCCTTTGTCATCTGTTGTTTTCCCGTCTTGTCAATGAACGAATGAAAACAAAGCTGGAGACCTGACATGCTTACGTGATGGAACGGAAGCGGAAGTGGGTCATGAAGTGTTATGACAGACAACAGTACATGAGTGAATAGTTCTCTCATCTGCAACTGATCTGTCTGTCATCCCGACAAGTATGAGGAAATGAAACACGTCACTTCAAGCGGGTTACTCCAGCCCGCGCCTGACATGCCCTTCGCCCCCGGAACATCGGTCGGGTGGCAATCGAGGTGACCCCATCAAGGGACACAGATGTTTGTAGTCCTATTACAAGAGCTTACAATCAATAGCCTCTGTTGTGGCTTTCCATTACCGTCCGTAATTTGGTGGTTATTGTTTATGTCATGAACAAACATAGGTGAAGTCTATTTCTCACGCTATTGGAGCCTCCGTTACATGGTACAAGTCTCACGTGTTAACAGATCAGTCGGCGCTCGAGAGGGAATGTAGTCAACATCACATGAGTCGCTTTTAGGTCCGGTGATATTCACTCGTACTCGTGTTGGCTGGAGTCGACCTGGGAAGCCAAAGTGAATGATTCAACAGTTAACCTCGTGCAAATTGAGACCCAAGACCTTTGACCTGACATACATATCAGTGTGTGTGTGTGTGTGTGTGTGTGTGTGTGTGTTATTACCTTTATTATTAAAACTGTATTTGATGCTTTGTTTGTTTGATTCGTTCCATATCCAAGTCTCTTCCTGCTTTTTATAGTTGCTCACGTGACCTCCCTATGTGGGGACTAGTGGCCAGGATACTCTGGCCTGCTTTGTTGTTGTGCTTTGTTTTGAGAAAGGCTTCATTCCAAAGGTCTGATTTTTCCCCTAAGTGTAAAATACCCCTCCAATCTTTTCTTTTAAAACTTTTTAGCCACAGTTCATTGAATATAGGGCGTGTCTGTCTGTCTGTCTGCCTGCCTGCCTGCCTGCCTGCCTGCCTGCCTGTCTGCCTGCCTGCCTGCCTGTCTGTCTGTCTGTCTGTCTGTCTGTCTGTCTGTCTGTCTGTCTGTCTGTCTGTCTGTCTGTCTGTCTGTCTGTCTGTCTGTCTGTCTGTCTGTCTGTCTGTCTGTCTGTCTGTCTGTCTGTCTGTCTGTCTGTCTGTCTGTCTGTCTGTCTGTCTGTCTGTCTGTCTGTCTGTCTGTCTGTCTGTCTGTCTGTATGTATGTATGTATGTATGTATGTATGTATGTATGTATGTATGTATGTATGTATGTATGTATGTATGTATGTAATGTATGTATGTATGTATGTATGTATGTATGTATGTATGTATGTATGTATGTATGTATGTATGTATGTATGTATGTATGTATGTATGTATGTATGTATGTATGTATGTATGTATGTATGTATGTATGTATGTATGTATGTATGTATGTATGTATGTATGTATGTATGTATGTATGTATGTATGTATGTATGTATGTATGTATGTATGTATGTATGTATGTATGTATGTATGTATGTATGTATGTATGTATGTATGTATGTATGTATGTATGTATGTATGTATGTATGTATGTATGTATGTATGTATGTATGTATGTATGTATGTATGTATGTATGTATGTATGTATGTATGTATGTATGTATGTATGTATGTATGTATGTATGTATGTATGTATGTATGTATGTATGTATGTATGTATGTATGTAAGTATGTATTATGTATGTATGTTTGTTTGTTTGTATGTATATATGTATGTATGTATTTATATATGTATGTGTATGTGTGTAAGTATGTATGTATGTATTATGTATGCATGTTTGTTTGTATGTATATATGTATGTATGTATGTATGTGTATGTGTGTAAGTATGTATGTATGTATTATGTATGATTATGTATGTATTATGTATGCATGTTTGTTTGTATGTATATATGTATGTATGTATGTATTATGTATGCATGTTTGTTTGTATGTATGTATGTATGTATGTATGTATGTATGTATGTATGTATGTATGTATGTATGTATGTATGTATGTATGTATGTATGTATGTATGTATGTATGTATGTATGTATGTATGTATGTATGTATGTATGTATGTATGTATGTATGTATGTATGTATTATGTATGTATGCATGTTTGTTTGTATGTATATATGTATGTATGTATTTATGTATGCATATTTGTTTGTATGTATATATGTATGTATGTATTATGTATGCATGTTTGTTTGTATGTATATATGTATGTATGTATGTATTATGTATGCATGTTTGTTTGTATGTATATATGTATGTATGTATGTATGTTTTATGTATGCATGTTTGTTTGTATGTATATATGTATGTATGTATGTGTATATGTATGTTTATATGTATGTATGACTGAGCTACCGTATAAGAGTAGCCAGTACACCCTCTCTTCTGTTACGACGAATGTTGGGCGGCGTAAACCAAACCTGACATCCCATTTTGTGTCAACGGCTTCGGGCGGAGGGGCGCATTAGGGAGGATACTAGCCGTATCCTAAAAAGAGGAAATGTAACCTGAAAACTTAATGTTATTGCAGGGCAGACCAGGCCCTTCGCCTTGGCTGGCAGCTGGTCTAGGAGGGAAGCTCCTACAGGCGGACAGATAGAGCACTGCTCTTCTGATCCGGCAGCTTCTGCCACCTGCCTTGTTCCAAACGTACTGTCACTACTGTATAATGAACTCCTTTTTTAAAACTAAAGCCGCGATAAGGTGTCATGGAAACATCCAAGATCTGGCTACTTGAACCAGCTGGACCTTATTCTCACAAGGAGGCAGCACTTGAACTGAGTATATCACTAACTCGCAGCTACCACAGTGCCGACTATGATACTGACCATTTCCTAGTTATATATTTCCAAAACTAAAGACCCTGTAAAATGTTTTGAGTTTCAACAACAGCTTGAAGATGCTTTCACTGATATCTAGAATAACTCTACAGCAAGCCTTTAATGGGATGAAATTAGAGAGACTGTTTGCAAAACAGCTGTATCAGTCTATGGGATTAGAGAACACAGAAGTAAGGACTGTTTTGAACCAAATAGCCAAACGCTCCAACCTTTAATTGACAGCAGAAAGGTTATACTCCTTAGAAACAAGGAAAGAACAACAAGAGACACTCTCATTGAATAAAGAGCAGCTAGAAATCATTTGCAAAAGGTAGCTAGGCAGTGTGCCAACAACTACTGGATCCAGTTATGTGAAAGCATTCAAAATGCTAGCAGTAGTGGTAATGTTAGAGGCCTGTATAAGGGGATCAAGAAGGCCATCGGTCCTACTATTTTAAAAAAGTGCACCACTAAAGAATTTTAATGGGGAGATTATTAATGACAAAAGAAGCAGCTAGACAGATGGGTGGAACATTATCTGGAGCTTTACTCAGTTGATACTAAACTAGCAGATGGTGCTCTCAATGCCACGAAGACGCTACAAACTCTTGACTATCTGGACACATCTCCAACAGTTGTAGAAGTTGCGAATGCTGTTGATGAATTGCCTTTAGGGAAAGCTTTTACTTGCGATGCCCAAGAAGGATACTTGACATTAAGTGGCAGGACAAAATCATAAACACTGAGGTAGTGTAAAGAGCAGGCACTACAACAGTCTCTTCCATGCTATGAATATAACATGCTTTATTGATGAAATACAACTGCTGTGTCAAAGATGGAAGTTTGGAAGGGCCGAATGTAAGACAGGCCTGCGTGCTAATTTGAAACCCTTTGAAAATAAAGTTCGTTCGTTCGTTCGTTCAGTCTACGAAGGATCAGGTGGCTGGGTCACAGCTGGAGAATGGAGGATGGCAGAGTCCCTAAGGACATCCTTTATGGTGAATTAAAGACAGGAAGAAGATGTCGAGGCTGACCTCTACTACAGTATAAAGATGTGTGCAAGTGGGACATGAATAATACGGGTATTGGGATGCACTCATGGGAATACAATGACATGGATCGTGTTGTGTGGAAAGGGCATACCAGGAGGGGAATGAGACTGAAGGAAGAAATTATTGCAGAAAGGATGAGAGCTGAGCGTCTGAAAAGAAACGGATTAAACAAAAATGTTGACAACAATGGTCCTGAAATCCCATGCTATCATTGTGGAAGACTTTTCTTGACACGGGAGGGTCTTGCTAGTCATACTCGCCATCGCCATGGGCTGTGAGTCTCATGCCTCCTCATAGCACGATATAACACTAACGTCTGGAAAGGCGGAAAGGTGCCAATTATGTGTGTATGTATATGCGTATGTGCGTGCGCGCGTGCGTCAGTGTTTATCACGCCCGACTGATAATTAATGAATGGCATAGTCTATTATGGACACACTGAGATTCTAATGTCATCAGATAACAGAATTGAACTATTACCCTCCACGCCCAGGCACCGATAGAATCATCTCTTTCACTTGTAACCTGGAGAAGACAGCTCCCACGCCTGTTGTGGGGCATTAGTTTCTGAATTATGAATCACATCTTGAACATCAACTTGTGAATTATGAATCACATTCATAACTGTCGACCTTGTGTGACTCCAATTTCTCTGTCATGAATTCGAAATTGGGGAAAAAAGAAAAAGACCATAGGGGAAAAAAGAGAGCATCAATTATTCCAGGGACGTGATCGCATGCTCCAGTCTGAATTGTATTTATAAAGTTATGCAGTTCGAAAGATGTGTATTCTTGGGGTAGGGGTGAGGGGAGTGGGGAGGTGTGGGGAGGGGGGATGTCACAGTGCAGTCAAGTAAATAATATCAGGAGGAATATGTGGGCTTTTGTGGGGCAAACTGTCGACGAGGTAGTTAGTGCTTGACTCGTGTCGGGAGGTAGTTTTAGACTTCTGTCGATGATAGAGAGATCAACTTATGTCGATGATAGAGAGATAGACTTTTGTCAGGGATGAACTGTTAGACTTGTGTCAGAGATGTACTGTTAGACTTCTGTCAGGGATGTACTGTTGGACTCCTGTCAGGGATGTACTATAAGACTTCTGTTAGGGATGTACTGTTGGACTCCTGTCAGGGATGTACTGTTGGACTCCTGTCAGGGATATACTGTAGGACTTCTGTCAGGGATGTACTGTTAGACTTCTGTCAGGGATGTACTGTTGGACTTCTGTCAGGGATGTACTGTTGGACTCCTGTCAGGGATGTAGTGTTAGACTGTCAGGGATGTACTGTTAGACTTCTGTCAGGGATGTATTGTTAGACTTCTGTCAGAGATGTACTGTTAGACAACTGTCAGGGGTGTACTGTTGGACTTCTGTCAGGGGTTTACTGTTGGACTTATGTCAGAGATGTACTGTTGGACTTCTGTCAGGGATGAACTGTTAGACTATTGTCAGGGATGTACTGTTAGACTTTTGTCAGGGATGTACTGTTAGACTCTTGTCAGGGATGTACTTTTAGACTTCTGTCAGGGATGTACTGTTAGACTTTTGTCAGGGATGTACTGTTAGACTTCTGTCAGGGGTGTACCGTTGGACTTCTGTCAGGGATGTACTGTTGGACTTCTGTCAGGGATGTGCTGGTAGACTTCTGTCAGGGATGTGCTGTTAGACTTCTGTCAGGGATGTACTGTTAGACTTCTGTCAGGGATGTACTGTTGGACTCCTGTCAGAGATGTACTGTTAGACTTTTGTCAGGGATGTACTGTTAGACTTCTGTCAGGGGTGTACTGTTGGACTTCTGTCAGGGATGTACTGTTGGACTTCTGTCAGGGATGTGCTGGTAGACTTCTGTCAGGGATGTGCTGTTAGACTTCTGTCAGGGATGTACTGTTAGACTGTTGTCAGGGCTGTGCTGTTGGACTTCTATCAGGGATGTACTGTTAGACTTTTGTCCGGGATGTACTGTTAGACTCTTGTCAGGGATGTACTGTTAGACTTCTGTTAGGGACGTTCTGTTGAACTTTTGTTAGGGGCGTACTGTTGGACTCCTGTCAGAGATGTACTGTTGGACTTCTGTCAGGGATGCACCGTTGGACTCCTGTCAGGGATGTACTGTTAGACTTCTGTCAGGGATGTACTGTTAGACTTCTGTCAGGGATGTACTGTTAGATTTCTGTCAGGGATGTACTGTAGAACTTTTGTCAGGAATTTACTGTTGAACTTTTGTCAGGGATGTACAGTTAGACTTCTGTCATGGATGTACTGTTGGACTTTTGTCAGGGATGATCTGTTAGGCTTCTGTCCGGGATGTACTGTTGAACTTTTGTTAGGGGTGTACTGATGAACTTCTGTCAGGGATGCACTGTTGGACTCCTGTCAGGGATGTACTGTTAGACTTCTGTCAGGGATGTAATGTTAGACTTCTGTCAGAGATATACTGTTGGACCCCTGTCAGGGATGTACTGTTAGACTTCTGTCAGAGGTGTACTGTTAGACTTCTGTCTGGGATGTACTGTTGGACTCTTGTCAGGGATGTACTGTTAGGCTTCTATCAGGTATGTACTGTTAGACTTCTGTCAGGGATGTACTGTTTGACTTCTGTCTGGGATGTACTGTTAGACTTCTGTCAGGGATGTACTGTTAGACTTCTGTCGGGGATGTACTGTTAGACTTCTGTCGGGGATGAAATGTTAGACTTCTGTCAGGGATGTACTGTTAGACTCCTGTAAGGGATATACTGTTGGACTTTTTTCACCTATGTAGTCTTGGACTGACGTCATGAATATATATAGGGCTAGATCTCTGTCAAAGATGCACATTTGGGGTTCTATCAGGGATAAAGTCACTTCACTCCTACATATCAGACATCAGATGGTGAGCTAATATTTATAGAGTTGTGTCACTTCACTCCTACAGATACCAACATCAGATGGTGAGCTAATATTTATAGAGTTGTGTCACTTCACTCCTACAGATACAAACATCAGATGGTGAGCTAATATTTATAGAGTTGTGTCACTTCACTCCTACAGATACAAACATCGGATAGTGAGCTAATATTTATAGAGTTGTTTCACTTCACTCCTACAGATACAAACATCAGATGGTGAGCTAATATTTATATAGTTGTGCCACTTCACTCCTACAGATACAAACACCAGATGGTGAGCTAATATTTATAAAGTTCTGTCACTTCACTCCTGCAGATACAAACATCAGATGGTGGGCTAATATTTATAGAGTTGTGTCACTTCACTACTACAGATACAAACATCAGATGGTGAGCTAATATTGATAGAGTTCTGTCACTTCACTCTAGAGAGTGGACCCGCCTAGGAGGTCATTGGCTCTCCAAGATGAATCGATTTACTGATTGATTGTGATTGACTGATTGTGATTGATTGTGATTGACTGGTTGTGATTTATTGATTGTGATTGACTGATTGTGATTGACTGATTGTGATTGACTGATTGTGATTGACTGATTGTGATTGATTGTGATTGACTGATTGTGATTGATTGATTGTGATTGACTGATTGTGATTGACTGAGTGTGATTGATTGATTGTGATTGACTGATTGTGATTGATTTTCATACAGTATAACAGACATAGTATGTAGTTTATGTCTACATGTCTTCTGTATGTGTCTATGTTAGTACAGTCATCTAGCACTGTGAGTACAGTCATCTAGCGCTGTGAGTTCAGTCATGTAGCACTGCGAGTACAGTCATCTAGCACTATGAGTTTAGTCATCTAGCACTGTGAGTACAGTCATCTAGTACTGTGAGTTTAGTCATCTAGCACTGTGAGTTCAGTCATCTAGCACTGTGAGTTTAGTCATATAGCACTGTGAGTTTAGTCATCTAGCACTGTGAGTTTAGTCATCTAGCACTGTGAGTTTAGTCATCTAGCACTGTGTTTAGTCATCTAGCACTGTGAGTTTAGTCATCTAGCACTGTGAGTTCAGTTATATAGCACTGTGAGTTCAGTCATCTATGTGTTCACTGTTGGCCAGAATCAATACATTTATTGTCATTATTGTTCACACCTACAGGCGCGCGCGCACTTGCACACACACACACACACACACACGTAGACACATATCCCACAAACAGATCTCTATGGCCCCGCATCATTTACCCATTATCTTCCCACAGATTAATCAACTGCAGTTGGGGTCGGGTGGAAACAGATCCTTACACGTGAAGAACACTCTAATTATTAAAAGAAAGAAACAAAATCGAATTCTATGGCGAATGGCCAGCCATTTTATTTGTCTCTTGGACATTGCCTGTCCCCTCCAGCCGCTCAAAACTTAAGCGGATGTTTCCAATTAGATCCAGAAATGGTTATCTTATTTTTGCATCTGCTTTCAGCCGGCGCTCAAGGCTGGGTTGGGTTACATAAAAACCACATCTGATAATTGAAGAGTTTAGCTCCTACACCACTGAGCTGGTGGTAGAATATTCTCGCAATATTGAAGTCTTATATGGCACTGCAGTAGACAATGTGTGCTGGCAGGCTGGTGGCTGGCTGATGCGATTTGAATGATGTTATCTGTTGAAATTTTTCTTTCTGTGGTAGCATCGGAACCTGGAGTTTTTATCTATCTATCCATGATGAGTCTATTGTCATGACAAAGATGCCATTGCTGTATTCCGATCCGGCTTAAGGCTCTAAAGAATCCTACAGTTGATAACTGACATCTACGGCCCGTATTGCTGCTTTGACTGAAATAGGTCTCATTCTGTGTTGAATGTCAATGGCGGTATCCTAGTTCTATGTTCAGATCCAATATCGTTTGTGGAGTATTTGTTTATGTTTAGTTCAAGTTATCAGTTAAGAACCGACATAACAGTGTTTGGGAGATTCCCATAGACACTCGGTCCTCATCTTCAACAGTTCCGATGGTATCAGTAAATGTCTGATTGTATATCCGCTTCGCTTCTTTCCTTTTTGAGCGTCGGCCAGATGCCCTAGTCACTCCTCGCAGCATCGTCTTGTTCAGTTTGTGCCCCCACACCGTTCTATTCAAACGTGTTGTTTTGTTTGTGTCCCACCCCCACAGCGTTCTCTTCAAATGTGTTGTTCAGTTTGTGTCCCACCCTCACCGTTCTCTTCAAATGTGTTGTTCAGTTTGTGTCCCACCCCCACACCGTTCTCTTCAAATGTGTTGTTCAGTTTGTGTCCCACCCCCACACCGTTCTCTTCAAATGTGTTGTTCAGTTTGTGTCCCACCCCCACACCGTTCTCTTCAAATGTGTTGTTCAGTTTGTGTCCCACCCTCACCGTTCTCTTCAAATGTGTTGTTCAGTTTGTGTCCCACCCTCACCGTTCTCTTCAAATGTGTTGTTCAGTTTGTGTCCCACCCTCACCGTTCTCTTCAAATGTGTTGTTCAGTTTGTGTCCCACCCTCACCGTTCTCTTCAAATGTGTTGTTCAGTTTGTGTCCCACCCTCACCGTTCTCTTCAAATGTGTTGTTCAGTTTGTGTCCCACCCTCACCGTTCTCTTCAAATGTGTTGTTCAGTTTGTGTCCCACCCTCACCGTTCTCTTCAAATGTGTTGTTCAGTTTGTGTCCCACCCTCACCGTTCTCTTCAAATGTGTTGTTCAGTTTGTGTCCCACCCTCACCGTTCTCTTCAAATGTGTTGTTCAGTTTGTGTCCCACCCTCACCGTTCTCTTCAAATGTGTTGTTCAGTTTGTGTCCCACCCTCACCGTTCTCTTCAAATGTGTTGTTCAGTTTGTGTCCCACCCTCACCGTTCTCTTCAAATGTGTTGTTCAGTTTGTGGGTTTGTGCCCCAACACCGTTCTCTTTAAACTTGCTGTTCTGTTTGTGCCCCCACACCGTTCTCTTCAAACGTGCTGTTCTGTTTGTGTTCCCTCACCGTTCTCTTCAAATGTGCTGTTCTGTTTGTGCCCCCTCATCGTTCTCTTCAAATGTGCTGTTCTGTTTGTGCCCCCACACCGTTTACTTCAAATGTGTTGTTCTGTTTGTGCCCTTACACTGTTTACTTCAAATTTGTTGTTCTGTTTATGCCCCCAAACTTTTTACTTCAAATGTGCTGTTCTGTTTGTGCCCCCCCCCCTTCCCTCATCGTTTACTTCAAATGTGTTGTTCTATGTGTGTTCTTACACCGTTTACTTCAAATTTGCTGTTCTGTTTGTGCTCTTACACTGTTTACTTCAAATGTGCTGTTCTGTTTGTGCTCTTACACTGTTTACTTCAAATGTGCTGTTATGTCTGTGTTCTTACACTGTTTACTTCAAATGTGCTGTTATGTCTGTGTTCTTACACTGTTTACTTCAAATTTGCTGTTCTGTCTGTGTTCTTACACTGTTTACTTCAAATGTGCTGTTCTGTTTGTGCGCCAACACCGTTTACTTAAAATGTGGTGTTCTGTTTGTGTTCTTACACTGTTTACTTCAAATGTGCTGTTCTGTCTGTGTTCCTACACTGTTTACTTCAAATGTGCTGTTCTGTTTGTGCTCTTACACTGTTTACTTCAAATGTGCTGTTCTGTTAGTGCTCTTACACTGTTTACTTTAAATGTGCGGTTCTGTTACTCCCCACCCCCACCCCACGCCGTTTACTTCAAATGTGCTGTTATGTTTGTGCCCTTACACTTTTTATTTCAAATGTGCTGTTCTGTTTGTGCCCCAATGTCGTTTACTTCAAATGTGCTGTTCTGTTTGTGCCCACACGCCGTTTACTTCAAATGTGCTGTTCTGTTTGTGCCCACACGCCGTTTATTTCAAATGTGCTGTTCTGTTTGTGCCCACACGCCGTTTACTTCAAATGTGTTGTTCTGTTTGTGCCCTTACACTTTTTATTTCAAATGTGCTGTTCTTTTTGTGCCCACACGCCGTTTATTTCAAATGTGCTGTTCTGTTTGTGCTCTAATGTCGTTTACTTCAAATGTGCTGTTCTGTTTGTGCCCCCACGCCGTTTACTTCAAATGTGCTGTTCTGTTTGTGCTCTAATGTCGTTTACTTCAAATGTGCTGTTCTGTTTGTGCCCAAACGCCGTTTACTTCAAATGTGCTGTTCTGTTTGTGCCCACACGCCGTTTACTCGCCTCCGGAGGGCCCTAACCATGTCTAGATTGTCACGCAATTATTTCCAAAAGAGTCTGTTTGATTCTTCATTTCCCACAAGTCATGAACTGCCTGGAGAACATATTCAAAAGACGCCATCTACCCGGGAACTCTGAAGCACTGCCTGCTGCGCCTCACACCCGTTTCCGCATCTAGAAGTCACATGATGTCTGCATAAAGTTGTGTCTTGTGAGATGGTGGTCCAGTACAAAAACGTTAGTTGTGTATCTTTTACATGACATCGCAGAATCAACCTCAGCATTGTTAAGCTGTTGCGTTTTTTCTAGGCAAATTTTAAGTTCAGTAGTTTGCCACTGCTTTCTCACAGATCAGCTCTGGGTACCACAGTCGAAACCAACGCAAGACCAACCGTCCTCAGTTGAATCCAGTACATAGACTGTCAATTATATAGTCCTGAGACAGATCTGTCCACAGTTTGGTCATGGCTAACCTTGGTGACCACTTCTGTTCTAAGCCATACACGCGGCTATAGTTGACCCCCTCCCCCCTTCCCCCTCCCTCTATTGTGTTGCACACATTTTCTTCTGGAATCAGCTTCCTGCAGAACTGGGAGAAATGTTCAATGGTTGCTCATGTCAACTAACTGTATATTTTATATATCTTTGGAAATATATGGTTTCTGTTTTCTTCTAGAAATGTGTGCTCCTGCCAGCTTGAATTATTTCTCTGAGAAGATTTGAGCTTTTCATGTGTGGAACAAACTGAACTAATTCCAACATTGACTAATTAAGCTTCAGAAGTGAACATGATTAGGTTTTCTGGAATCTGGACAAAGTTCACATCACATCTGGTATTTTCTCTCCAAACCTGACAGGGTTCAGCAACTTGATTAATGTTGAGACGAGCAGGGAAATGGGGCACTTTTGGAGGAAAATTGTTGAACATTCAGCCAAGGACAGCCCTACGGTGCCCTCATTAATTCTGTTTTTCTTTCCTATTTTCAGGAAAAACTTGAAATTGTGGAGAATTTTAAACTTTCTTTGCGTGTTTCCATTTATTTAGAAATGTAATCTCTTGATATAGCTTCCCCCAGCACCTCTTATTTGCCTGTTGTTGATGTCGGCCTTACAGACTCCTAGTCCTAGTCGTGTGTAGTGATAGATGCGTGTGTCTACCACCTTGTTCCATCTACTCTACAACTTGTCTGCTTCTGGTGGACACACACACATATGATGTTACAGAGTTAGACTCTTAAATAAAGGATAAATAACCATCTTGCTAGGTAACTACCAAGTGTACACCATAGTGTTCCCAATATAGCAAGAAGCGATCAGGCCAGAAAGGACTACATGTTAAGAAAGGTATGGGGATCTCTGAAAACAATAAGTGAAATGGTTTGGCCATACAAGGCAGATGTCAGCAGACACTATACCACAGGAAGCAATCATGTGCAGACCTGCGGGAAGCAAGGCAGAGGCCAACCATGAAACGATGGACTGATGCAATAACAGAGTCTGAGGCAATCCTCATTTACGAAGCGCACAAAAATGCACTCTCACGTAAATAATTATCTGGACACCCCAAGGTACTAGAGCATCAAGATCAGATGGGACGGTTCTTCTCCTTCTTCGTGCGACTACTAAACTGTCTACTAAACTGTCTACTAAACTTTCTACTAAACTGTCTACTAAACTGTCTACTAAACTGTCTACTAAACTGTCTACTAAACTGTCTACTAAACTGTCTACTAAACTGTCTACTAAACTGTCTACTAAACTGTCTACTAAACTGTCTACTAAACTGTCTTTGCCGTCCTAACACCTGTGACTTTGAGGAATACACAGCCAGAGAGGTTCTCCAGAAATCGTCTGCTTTGTGTTTGATTCCTCTTGACTTCCGTCCAGCTGTGGGTGTGGTGTTCGACTGGGTGGGTCCCTAGTTGTTTCTTGGACAATCTAGAGCGGGTAGCAAGTCCGTTGTGCCATTTTCTGTAATGACGTTCTGTTAAAAAATGCTCCTAATCCTTTGAAATTCCTCTGCTACTACTCCTTCTATACTAATACGACTACTACTGGTGCTGCTGTTTTTGATATTGCTGCTCATTATAATAATAAGAGTAATAATAATAATGATAATAATAATAATAATGATAATAATAATAATAATAATAATAATAATAATAATAATAATAATAATAATAATAATAATAATAAAATTCTTTTGACTTTCTTGTTCGTGTCATCGTTTTCTTTTTCTGTCTATCCTATTCCTTATTTTCAGTTTTTACCCTTCATGTTTGTCACCCGCCATTACTCTCCTCTCCCACGCTTCCTTCTCCTTCTCTTCTTCCCCCACTCCCTCTAATGGTTACGACAATTCTTAGAATCAACTATAACAGAACATACAGAAAAAGTATACCAACTAGAAACAATTAAAAACTTTCTGGACGAAAACCCCAAGAAATAATTCTATATTTCTCATGATCAGACCCACGTAGACTATTGCACTACAACAGCGGTTCCAACTTGTGGGTCGCTTCTCTTTTGTGGGTCGAACGACCATTTTACAGGGGTCGCATAAAACCATCAGAAAACGCGTTAGCACTGAAGTTTTGAAGAAGCCTCGAAAATAATTGTGTTAGGTAGTCACCACAACATGATCAATTGTATTAAAGGGTCGTGGCATTAGGTAGGTTGAGAAGAACTGCTCTACAGAATGGGATGTATGGGATGTATGGGATGTATGAGATGAATGGGATGTCCGGCAAATTTACTCATCACAAGACAGAAAGCACTCCAAAGAAGGGCTGTGCCTCTGATAACTAATAACCATGGAAGCGACCTGTTGCACCTATGTAAACAAATAATGCTATTGCCGCCCCAGGAACGCAATTTAATAAAGCCAAACTTATTCACAAAATCATATCCTTACATTCTCTGTGTTACCTCTGGCCATTATTTAACAACAATGGGAGGCATAGCAAACGCCTTAACATATTGCACATCTCTAAAGATAAACTCCAACACAAGTGTAGCCTTCTCTGCCGCTCAGCTGTGGAATCATGTGCCAGGATGCCTCCCTTAAAAGATTAAAGTATGTTAAGCTTTTGATGTATTTCCATCGGATGTATTTTGTGTGTGTGTGTGTGTGTGTGTGTGTGTGTGTGTGTGTGTGTGTGTGTGTGTGTGTGTGTGTGTGTGTGTGTGACTGAAAGTTATTATTCTCAAATGAACGCGTTTAGAACAAATATTTAATTGTCGATGATCTTTATATTGACCAAACTTTTATACTAATAACATTTTTGGAATAGGTTTGTTACTAAACTTTTTAAAAAGTCAAGTAATGACAGTAAAATTAGAGCAATTTCAGCATCTGTAATTAAGGAACAGAAGTTTTATTATTATTAACTATGATGTACGCATGACAAACTGTTTGCAAAGAGGGGACTAGAAGGAAAGGTTGTTAGACAGGCCTACGTTCCCAAATCTTAACCCTTTGAAATAAAAGTTTGTTCGTTCGGTCGATCGTTTTCTCTCTTTCTTTCTCGCACGCTCTCTCTCGCTTTCTCTATCTCTCGCTCCCACTTTCTCTATCTCTCGCTCACACTTTCTCTATCTCTCGCTCCCACTTTCTCTATCTCTCGCTCCCACTTTCTCTATCTCTCGCTCCCTCTTTCTCTATCTCTCGCTCCCTCTTTCTCTATCTCTCGCTCCCTCTTTCTCTATCTCTCGCTCCCTCTTTCTCTATCTCTCGCTCCCTCTTTCTCTATCTCTCACTCTCTCTTTCTCTGTCTCTCACTCTCTCTTTCTCTCTCTCACTCTCTCTTTCTCTCTCTCACTCCCTCTTTCTCTCTCACACTCTCTCTTTCTCTCTCTCACACTCTCTCTTTCTCTCTCTCTCACACTCTCTCTTTCTCTCTCTCACACTCTCTTTCTCTCTCTCACTCACTCTCTCTCTTCTCTCTCACTCACTCTCTCTCTTCTCTTCTCTCTCACTCTCTCTCTCTTCTCTTCTCTCTCACTCTCTCTCTCTTTCTCTATCTCTAGCTCTCTCTTTCTCTATCTCTCGCTCTCTATTTCTCTCTCTTTCTCTATCGCTCTCTCTTTCCCTCTCTCTCACTCTCTCTTTATCGCTCTCTCTTTCCCTCTCTTGCTCTCTTTCTCTCTCTCTCGCTCTCTCTTTCTCTCTCTCGCTCTCTCTTTCTCTCTTTTGTGCTCTCTCTCACTCTCGCTTTCTCTCTCTCGTTTTCTCTCTCTCTCGCTCTCTCTCTTGCTCTCACTTTCTGTCTCTTGCTCTCTCTCTCGCTCTCTCTCTCTCTTTCTCTCTCTCTCTCTCGGTCTCTCTTTCTTTATCTCTCGCTCTCTCTATCTCTCACTCTTTCTTTCTCTATCTCTCGCTCGCTCTCTCTTTCTCTCTCTCTCTCTCTCGGTCTCTCACTCTCTTTTTCTCTATCTCTCGCTCCCTCTTTCTCTATCTCTCGCTCTGATGTATTTATGCATATATGTTGTTAGTATGTGTGACTGTATATGAGTGTATGTGTGATTGTGGGTATTAGTTAGTTAGTTAGTTGGGTTATCGTCATTGCACTCCGGACATGTCCATAGGTGCTCAGATCCTCCCCTCAGTATGAACCCCAACGTCCGATGGCTAATAGTACCAGTTCTATGTTGATTGACAAGTCTTCTGGCGTGTCTGGTGTGCGTCTCGTTTTTTGCTGTGCCGATCTTAATTCCCAAGTTTGCCATTCTGGCGAGTGATGTTGATTCACTGCCACCAAAGTCCTCCATCCTTCCCATTTCTCGGAGGGCATTGATAATATCAGCATGATCCTAGGCTGACCGACGGTAGTGATAGCGGATCCAACCAACCTGTCAGCTCTTTCATTTCCATCGGCGCCTGCGTGTCCCGGAACAAAAATAAAAGTGACTCCTAGAACAGTGGACTTCTGTAATGATTCAAGCCATTGTTTTCGCACTGAACCTGTCTGAACCTTCCGGATCATACTCATTGAATCACTGAGTGTATACATTTGCGGGTGTATTTTTGTGTTTCAAGCCAGGCAAACGCTTGTGGGTATGTGTGTACATAATGTAGGCAAGTATGTGTGTATGTGGGTATCTGGATGAGTGAATGATATGTGTGTATGCATGCATGTGTGGGTATGTATGTAATGTGTGTCGGCATGTATGTGGGTGTGTGTATGTATGCATGTTTGTGGATGTGTGTATGCATTTGTAGATGTATAAGTATGTGGGTGTACGTGTTTGTAAAGATGTAGGTGTATGTATTGATGTGTGTATGTATGTATGTGTATGTATGTGTAGTTGTTTGTTTACATGTGAGTGTAAATGTGTGGTTGTGGGTGTCTGTACATGTGATTATATGTGTGTGTATGCATGCTTGCATGTGTAGGTGTGTATGTATGGAATGTGTGTGTGCATATATGTCCATTTATGTATGTGTGTGACTTTTATGTTTGTGTATATATGTAGATGCGTTTATATATGTATGTATGTATGTATGTATGTATTAGTTATGTCTGTATATGAGTGTGCATGTATGAGAATGGGAGAGTGTGTAAGACTGTGTACACATGATGTATGTATTATATTCTATAATGTATATTTTTATTCTATATCCATAACATGAATTTTAGATAACAGGCATTGGTACTCTGAAAAACGAGTGCTTAGAAAGGCCGAATGTCAGACGGGCCTGCGTGCCCAATTTGTAACCCATTGAAAATAAAGTTTGTTCGTTCGTTCGTTCGTTCTCTCGCTTTTTATTTCTCTCTCTCACTCTCTCTTTCCCTCTCTTGCTCTCTTTCTCTCTCTCGCTCTCTCTTTCTCTCTCTCTCGCTCTCTCTTTCTCTCTCTCGCTCTCTCTTTCTCTCTCTTGTGCTCTCTCTCACTTTCTCTCTCTCTCTCTCGCTCTCTCTCTCTTTTTCTATCTTACTTTATGTCTCTTGCTCTCTCTCTCTCTCTCGCTTTCTCTTTCTCTCTAATGCTCTCACTTTCTCTCTCTCTAATGCTCTCGCTTTCTCTCTCTTGTTCTCTCTCTCTCTCTCTCGCTCTCTCTCTCTTTCTCTCTTGTCATATTCTGCTGCTCATTTATGGAATCACCTCCCACTCGATCTGAAAAATATGAGTATGTTCTCGTTTAACCGCAGGCTTTTTAAATTCATGCTTACTAGTGATTATATGCCACCATAGATGTAGTTAATGATTCACATGTATTATCATCTTACTTATATGTATTATATGTGTCTATTGTGTGGGTGTGTGTGTGTGATGTTAGTGTGTGTGTGAATATGTGGATATATGTCTGTATGTATAGGTTTGTAAGTGTGAATGTGTATTTATGTATGTAAGTTGTATAGATATGGGTGTATGTGTGATTGTATATGAGTGTGATTGTGTGTGTGTCTGTATTATGTATGCATGTATGTATGTATGTATGTATGCAGGCATATATAAGTGAATGTTTGTATGAGGGTGTCTGTGTGATTATTTATGTCTGTATGCATGCATATGTGTGTATGTATGTTATGTGTATGTGTGTGCGCATGTATGTCTATGTAAATAGATGTGTGTGTTTTATTTTTGTATATGTAGGTTGATGTATGTTTGTATTATTATGCATGCAGATTTAGCCTATGTATGTATGTTTACATGTGGATGTGTGTATGTGTGCGTATATGTATGTAGGTGCATGTGAGAACATAGGAGTATGTATACGTGTGTGTGTGAGTGTGTACGATTGTGTAAACATGATGTGTGTATGCATTATATTATAATTTATATTTCTTTATGAAATCCATACCATGCATTATTGATAACAGGTATTGGTACTCTGAAAAATGAGTACTTAAAAGGGCCGAATGTCAGACGGGCCTGCGTGCCCAATTTGTAACCCTTTGAAAATAAAGTTTGTTCGTTCGTTCGTTCGTTCTCACTCTGTCTCTCTCGCTCTCTCTCTCTCTCTCTCTCACTCTCTGTCTCTTGCTTTCTCTCTCTCCTGCTCTCTCTCTCTCTCTCTCTCTCTCTCTCTCTCTCTCTCTCTCTCTCTCGCTGTCCCTCTCCATGATTCTTCAATATTTATATGCCAGATTTCACCCTCTCAACCATGAAAAGCCAAAAACATACAAACACACTTACATAGTTTAGTTTGAGAGACGTGGATGATCTCGCCCCTATCTCAAGTGGATTTTGCCGGGAGACAAAGTGAATTTGACAATCCCATCTGGCAATTGGGGCCAGGAAAAGTTGTTTGTGCGTAAGTGTGTGTGTGTGCACTTGTGCCGCAGGCTGTGGGATCCGAACTGTTTGATGGATGTCAGCGGAAACAGCGGCCCCACTTCCAGACCTACACGGCACGCTGGGTGCCTGGTTCTTTATCTAATAACCACAAAAAAGGGCGTGGTGTGGGATCTTTCAGTAATTATATCCCTGCTACAACCACCACCACTACCACCACTATTACCACCACCACCATAACCATCATCATAATGCGCAAATCTTCAGACAGAGAAGACAGACAGACGCACCGAACTGACAGACAGACAGAAAACAGACTGATAGAAAGAACAAATAAACTTCATTTTTAAAGTCTTAAATTGGACAGGCGGTCTTAAGACATACACATATATGCAAACATACACACAAATGCAAACATACACACATATGCATACATACACACATATGCACACATACACACATGATTGGCATCTTTCTGTCTTTCCAGACAATGTTATATTGCGCTACAGGAGGCATGGGAGTCACAGCCCATGGAGGTGGCGAGTATGACTAGCAAGACCCCCCCCCCCCTCTCACGTTAAGAACAGTCTTCGGCAATTATAGTTGAGTTGAGTTAAGTCAAGAATTGACATAATAGCACTCGGGGCATTCCCATGCATGATATGTCCTCATCTTCAGCAGCCAGAGCAGAGTTCCAACACTAATGGTACCGGTCACAGTCTGGTTAAAAGTCCGTCTTGCCTTTCCTGTGTAGTGAGCCGGCCAGACCCTCTAGTTACACCCAGGTGCCTCATTCTCTCCAGGTCATAATAATCTTGTTTCTCTACTGATTCCGTTGCTTGTTTCCAAAGGGCATCAAACACATCTGCCTATGTCTTGTATCAACTCACCACCCAGTGGTGCAGATCCAGCGAATCTGTCTGACTGTTCATTACCCATCACGCCGGCATAGCCTGGAGTAAAGACCTAAAGTATGCTCACTACCCGTGGCCTTTCCAATGAAGCTTGCCACTCTGTTCGAAGCATCCCTGTCTTCGCCATTTTCAGCATGCTTTCAGAGTCTGCTACAATTACGACATGTGTATGCATCTTGTTCTCTAATCACCTGAGAGCTGCAGTTACTGCCTCCACCTCCATTCTCATGCTAGACGTTGTGGTGTCGTATGCTAGGCTGTCTTGTACTATGGATTTCCCACTGGCTTTCACTACGAACCCCAAGGCACTTCTCTTTCCTCTCAATGCTGAACCATTTGTATAGAAAATCAGATCACCTGTGCCTGAATTGTGAATCAACTGTTAGACTTCAACCTCTGTAGCACCCGCTGGCCACTCTCTGCACACCTGGCCCAATGTTATCGTAACCCTACACAGGTCAGACTTTTCCGCTGGTACTCTGACCCACTCCTTTCCTTGCCCAATGTTCTTCAGCACGCAGACTTGTTTTATCGTGTCTTCTGCATGAGCCATCCACGATTTTCCCCTTTTCAGACTCCGACCCTTGCCTGCAGCCAATACTTCATACAGATGGTGTTCCCTGTCTGCAGCTACTCTGAGGTATGACTTAGCCTGCAACACCTTTAGCCTATCTGCAAAAGTCGGCAATGCAAGGATGTATCGCATGCACACAATTGGGGTGTCTCTTGTACAACCCAGGATCAGCCGTAAAGTTTCTTTCTGTATGCGCTCCAGTTTTTCTAGCTGACTTTTTTAGTAACATCATCACCTTAAATCTATGTTCTTACTTTCTTCATTAACATGATCACCTTTGATCTATGTTCTTACTTTCTTCATTAACATCATCACCTTTGATCTATGTTCTTACTTTCTTCATTAACATCATCACCTTTAATCTATGTTCTTACTTTCTTCATTAACATCATCACCTTTAATCTATGTTCTTACTTTCTTCATTAACAACATCACCTTTAATTTATGATTTTACTTTCTTCATTAACATCATCACCTTTAATCTATGTTCTTACTTTCTTCATTAACATCATCACCTTTTGATCTATGTTCTTACTTTCTTCATTAATGTCACGATACGATCTCAGTGGTTCCAGAAGTTAGTACTTGTAATAAGTTCTTCTGGTTCTAAAGAGACAGGATTATATTTACTCTGCCCTTTACCCTAATATTACTTTAAACCAGAATTGATTTAAATGTTTCCAGTCCTTAGTCCAGACAAAGCGACTGAGTCTTGGGTAATGTTACGCAATTACACCGGGGCTAGAGAATTTCCTTTCTCACGCCAGTGTCAGAATGTTATCTCCTGACCAGACTGTAGAAATTGAGTTGACGCTAGACATTGTGGAGCCCAGAGGTCGGAGTTTCGCAAGTCAGTGTAATTCTTGGCAGAACAGGTGTTTGCTAATTAGGAATGTTTGATCTGGGTCAAGTCGTAAACACAATGGCTTCACGGACCGTTTTCACACCGGCTAGTTAGATTCGTTGTAAACTAGATTGGGTCACTTAAGAATGTTTGCTCTAGGGATGTCAGTCCAGAATTGACTGACAGGCCACTTGTTAGCTAATTGATCTGATAGCTACTTCAGAGTCGGGGCTTAAGTCATCGTCTTGAGGGTTGGGTAGAACCAAGGAAAGGGAGGAGTTTAATTTGAACAATAGATTGATACTTATACTTCGAGCCTGTGGAATTCCCGTCATTAATCGCAGCCTGCCGGCAAACAAACACAGGTCGACGTAAAGGTATTTTACGGTCGCATTCTGTTTTGGCGATTGATGGAAAGTTCCCAGGTAAGAGAAAATATTAATTTTAGTCTTGTATACATAGGTTAGAGAGTTAAGCTTAGTCTATACTACCTTTTCCTAATTTGTCTGCACATTCTGCTTGAAATAGTTCTTTGTGAGTATTCAGTATCTCAGTTAGGGAACTGCTAAACTATTCCTATTTCTTGTATGTTTGTGTCACATGTTTTTCAGTGTATGTTATCATGTGTATAAAATAAGATGTGAGCAAGGACATTTGCTATAATGAAATGTAATTATATTGTTTCCATGATCAGCCAAAATATGAGTTTGGACGGTGGGAAATCATGCCCAAATATGTGCAGGGATGCTGCTACGTTTTGTGTTCCCACCATGTGCTCACTTAATGTGTTCACCTAAACAGGGGATTTATAACCCCAGGGGAAGAATGATGGGTGTACAGTATTCACGGTCACTGAAAGATAATATTCAGGACAGCGTGCACATATAAAGTGTTGGAGTTTTCAGCACATAACCTGCTCCACGTGGTCATGTAATATCAATGTCCGCCAGTTGGAAGTCTGAGTGATGACAGACAACAGACTTAGAAAGTCAACTATCATGACATAGCATGAGAGAGGAAGGCAGGATATGTGACGCCCATGTAAGACAAAAGACCTTCAGACTAGACTGGAGAGGATGTGGAATATGAGGATGAGTGATGGGATATATTTTATTATTCTACGTTATATTAATTGATACATGCATTCTTAGTGTAAGTCAAGATACTACACGTATGTGTTTCGTTTCCATGATTACAGCGCCCATGTGACGATCAGTCCATGAAAGAGACTACATTGTGTTAGACTCGGCCAGCTGGGAACGAGGTGGAGAACGAGGTGGAGAACGAGGTGGAGAACGATGTGGAGAACAAGGTGGAGAACGAGGTGGGGACAAGCAGGAACCGAGGAGGAGGACCAGGAGAACTGGGAGGAAAAGGTGGAAGAACTTGACAGTACCCACGGCTGTCAGAGGTTCTATGATAATTAAGTTACGTCTCACCATGTGTTATGGATGTAAACTTATCACCACCATTATCCATTCACTCTAACCTTAGGTGCTCAGTTATCTAGCTGAAGCACCTCATTATCACCATACCATCACTATCTATTATAACAATAATGATGACTAATGTCATACTCTGATTGCTAGGTTAATAAATCAAATATATGGTCTTATCCTGCATCAGTTTTTTTGTAATTCCAAATGTCTGTTCTTACATGTTAATTAAACTGTTAAGATAGAATACCATTTGGTGGGAGCTCAAATAATAATATAATAATTCTTTAATTATTCATAATAACACCGGGAGAAGGTAGATGACGGAGGAATCATTTGCCCTGTCTAATAATTCATTTAATATAATGCTATAGACATCTAAAATTCCTTGCCTTCTCTTGTGGGTACCAAGTTCAGCTAATGTTAATATACTTAACGAGCCAATATGGTTGTTTTCTTGGATATCCAGGACTTTGTCTGAGAGCAACATAACTCAGATTTTAGTTCGGTTAATCTGGTGGAGGGAATGTGTTGAGAGCAACATCCCTACTCAACATTATAAACATTTTAAACCAGGCGTCACGTCACAATTAACATCATCACCTTTAATCTATGTTCTTACTTTCTTCATTAACATCATCACCTTTAATCTATGTTCTTACTTTCTTCATTAACATCATCACCTTTAATCTATGTTCTTACTTTCTTCATTAACATCATCACCTTTAATCTATGTTCTTACTTTCTTCATTAACATCATCACCTTTAATTTATGTTTTTACTTTCTTCATTAACGTCATCACCTTTAATCTATGTTCTTACTTTCTTCATTAACATCATCACCTTTAATCTATGTTCTTTCTTTCTTCATTAACATCATCACCTTTAATCTATGTTCTTACTTTCTTCATTAACATCATCACCTTTAATCTATGTTCTTGCTTTCTTTAGTAACACCACCCTCTTCAATTTCTATTCTTACTTACTTCAGTAACATCATCCTCTTCTGGCACATTTTTTCCACGACAGGCAATTTCATGTCCAGATTTAACACATCCGGACTCTAGAAAAGCCAAAATCGTTTTGAGAGCACTTCACTGGGATTTACTCTGGAATCCAAATTGGCAGATCGAACAGCAGACGTCAGAGGGCTACCGGGCGAAGATCTATGTTTCCCCTAATGTGATTTCAATAAACCTATTGCAGATTTTGCCCGGAAACAGACAAGCACTCTTAAATTCTCCTGGCAGTTTGGTTCATGTCTGCCCTCTCATTCTAATGCCCTGATCTCAGACACAAGTTATTCGGGGCACCATTGATTTCATACTTTCTTCTATACATAAAGACATATTTCTATACAATTTACATCTATCTATCTAATCTATCTATCTATCTAATCTATCTATCTATCTAATCTATCTATCTATCTAATCTATCTAATCTATCTAATCTATCTAATCTATCTATCTAATCTATCTATCTAATCTATCTATCTATCTATCTATCTATCTATCTATCTATCTATCTATCTATCTATCTATCTATCTATCTATCTATCTATCTATCTATCTATCTATCTATCTATCTATCTATCTATCTATCTATCTATCTAATCTATCTATCTATCTATCTATCTATCTATCTATCTAATCTATCTATCTATCTATCTATCTAATCTATCTATCTATCTATCTAATCTATCTATCTATCTATCTAATCTATCTATCTATCTAATCTAATCTATCTATCTATCTATCTAATCTATCTATCTATCTATCTATCTAATCTATCTAATCTATCTATCTATCTATCTATCTAATCTATCTAATCTATCTAATCTATCTATCTATCTATCTATCTATCTATCTATCTATCCATCTATCTATCTATCCATCTATCCATCTATCCATCTATCCATCTATCTATCCATCTATCCATCTATCCATCTATCCATCTATCCATCTATCCATCTATCCATCTATCCATCTATCCATCTATCTATCCATCCATCCATCCATCCATCCATCCATCCATCCATCCATCCATCCATCCATCCATCCATCCATCCATCCATCCATCCATCCATCCATCCATCCATCCATCCATCCATCCATCCATCCATCCATCCATCCATCCATCCATCCATCCATCCATCCATCCATCCATCCATCCATCCATCCATCCATCCATCCATCCATCCATCCATCCATCCATCCATCCATCCATCCATCCATCCATCTATCTATCTATCTATCTATCTATCTATCTATCTATCTATCTATCTATCTATCTATCTATCTATCTATCTATCTATCTATCTATCTATCTATCTATCTATCTATCTATCTATCTATCTATCTATCTATCTATCTATCTATCTATCTATCTATCTATCTAGCTATTTTATTATTAAACAAGGTGTGTATGATAGGTATGTTTGAGTGCGCGTGTGTTATATGTATGTATCTGTAGGCGTGTTTGTATACATATGATTCTGGGTATGTTGTTTGTCTGCTTGTGTATCTGCGTGTGTGTCTGCGAATGTATGCGTCTGTGTCCTTGTGTATATGTGCGAATGTGTGTGTTTTCGCGCGTATGTCCACGTATATGTTTCAGTATGAATTGGTCTGTGTGTGTTTCTGTGTGTTTAAGTGTTCCTCTTTGTTGTGTATGTGTGTCTGCGTGTGTGTGTATGTGCGAATGGATACATGTGGTTGTGTATATGTATATGTGTCTGTGTGTGTGTCGCGGTGTTTGTCTGCATATCTGATGTGACTGTGTGTATATCTTCGTGTGTGTCTGTGTGTGTCCCTGTCTGTGTTTTGATGTTTACCTGTGTATGTTTATGTGTGTTCGTCTGTGGGTGTGTCTATGAGGCTGTGTGTATGTATGTATGTATCTCTGTGTGTGGGTGTCTGTATGTCTGTCTGCGTGAGTGTATGTGTCTGTCTGTGTGTGCATGTTAATGTGTGTTTCTCTGTGTGTATTTATGTGCCCCTTTATTGTGTGTATGTGTCTGCATGTCAGAGTCTATGTCTGTGCGTGCTTTACATATGTGTCTGCGTGTGTATTTCTATGTGTTTGTCTGTGTATGCATTTCTGCGTGTTTGTCTGTGTGGGTGTCAGTATGTTTGTCTGTCTGTTTGTCTGTATTTTTGTGTGTGTGTTTGACTGCGTGTGTGTCTATGTGGCTGTATGTATGTGTCTGCATGTTTGTCTGCGTATGTTTGTGTCAGTGTGTGAGCACGAATGTATATATGTCTGCTGTGTGTTTCCCTTTGTCTGTTTATATGTAAGTGTCTGTGTGTGTGTCTGTATTTTTGTCTTCTTGAGTGTGTGTGTCTCTGTGGGAGTTCCGTGTGTGCATGTGTGTGTCTCCATGCATGACTGCATGTATATAGGCATGTATGTATTTATGCATGTATGTATGTATGCATGTGTGTATGTATGCATGTATGTATGTATCCATGTATGTATGTATCCATGTATGTATGTATCCATGTATGTATGTATGCATGTATGTATGTATGCATGTATGTCTGCATGTCTGTATGTCTGCCTGTCTGTATGTCTGCCTGTCTGTATGTCTGCCTGTCTGTGTGTATGTGTGTGAGTATGTATGTATGTGTGAATGTGTGAATGTGTGAATGTGTGAATGTGTGTATGTGTGTATGTGTGTATGTATGTATGTGTGTATGTGTGTATGTATGTATGTATGTATGTATGTATGTATGTATGTATGTATGTATGTATGTATGTATGTATGTATGTATGTATGTATGTATGTATGTATGTATGTATGTATGTATGTATGTATGTATGTATGTATGTATGTATGTATGTATGTATGTATGTATGTATGTATGTATGTATGTATGTATGTATGTATGTATGTATGTATGTATGTATGTATGTATGTATGCATGTATGCATGTATGCATGTATGCATGTATGCATGTATGTATGCATGTATGTATGTATTTATGTATGTATAAAAATATGCATGTGTGTGTGTATGTATGTGTATGTATGTGTATGTATGTGTATGTGTGTGTATGTATGTATATGTGTATGTATGTGTGAGTATGTGTGTGTACACTATGCATTCCTCCGTGTGTGGATTTCAGGGCCCCATTGAAGGGAAAACAAGAATAGACCCACTGCCTCCCTAACAAGCATGTCGTACGTGTAAACTAATTGCTGGCTTTCATCGAAGTTGGAGTGCATCTGCCTGAGATGCAAAGAACCAACAATCTGCAGACAGTTAATTCCGATCTGTTAAATGGATGGGCACGCAAAACTCAGGTTTTGGAACAAGACTAAAGTCCAGAGGTGGACGAACAACGAGAATATTCCAGGTGAAACAGCCAGTAGACGCAAAGAAAAAGATGAAGTCTGTCTCTCCCCACCCCAACTCTACAAACTGTGCTATGAAAACTGTCCCCCACCCTAATACCACAAACTGTGCTATGAAAACTGTCCCCCACCCTAATACCACAAACTGTGCTATGAAGACTGCCCCCCACCCCAACTCTACAAAATGTGCTAGGAAGACTGCCCCCCACCCCAACTCTACAAACTGTGATCTAAAGACTGTCCCCCACTACAACTCTACAAACTGTGATATAAAGACTGTCCCCCACCCCAACTCTACAAACTGTGATCTAAAGACTGTCCCCCACTCCAACTCTACAAACTGTGATCTAAAGACTGTCCCCCACTCCAACTCTACAAACTGTGATCTAAAGACTGTCCCCCACTCCAACTCTACAAACTGTGATATAAAAACTGTCCCCCACTACAACTCTACAAACTGTGATCTAAAGACTGTCCCCCACCCCAACTCTACAAACTGTGATCTAAAGACTGTCCCCCACTCCAACTCTACAAACTGTGATCTAAAGACTGTCCCCCACTCCAACTCTACAAACTGTGATCTAAAGACTGTCCCCCACTCCAACTCTACAAACTGTGATATAAAGACTGTCCCCCACTACAACTCTACAAACTGTGATATAAAGACTGTCCCCCACCCCAACTCTACAAACTGTGATCTAAAGACTGTCCCCCACTCCAACTCTACAAACTGTGATCTAAAGACTGTCTCCCACTCCAACTCTACAAACTGTGCTCTAAAGACTGTCTCCCACTCCAACTCTACAAACTGTGATCTAAAGACTGTCCCCCACCCCAACTCTACAAACCGTGCTATGAAGACTATCCCCCACTACAACTCTACAAACTGTGCTCTAAAGACTGTCTCCCACTCCAACTCTACAAACTGTGCTATGAAGACTGTCCCCCACTACAACTCTACAAACTGTGCTCTAAAGACTGTCTCCCACTCCAACTCTACAAACTGTGCTATGAAGACTGTCCCCCACTACAACTCTACAAACTGTGCTCTAAAGACTGTCTCCCACTCCAACTCTACAAACTGTGATCTAAAGACTGTCCCCCACTACAACTCTACAAACTGTGCTATGAAGACTGTCCCCGACTCCAACTCTACAAACTGTGATCTAAAGACTGTCTCCCACTCCAACTCTACAAACTGTGCTATGAAGACTGTCCCCCACTACAACTCTACAAACTGTGATCTAAAGACTGTCCCCCACCCCAACTCTACAAACTGTGATCTAAAGACTGTCCCCGACTCCAACTCTACAAACTGTGATCTAAAGACTGTCCCCGACTCCAACTCTACAAACTGTGATCTAAAGACTGTCCCCCACCCCAACTCTACAAACTGTGATCTAAAGACTGTCCCCCACCCCAACTCTACAAACTGTGCTCTAAAGACTGTCCCCCACCCCAACTCTACAAAACTGTGATCTAAAGACTGTCCCCCCCACCCCAACTCTACAAACTGTGCTCTAAAGACTGTCCCCCACCCCAACTCTACAAACTGTGCTCTAAAGACTGTCCCCCACCCCAACTCTACAAACTGTGATCTAAAGACTGTCCCCGACTCCAACTCTACAAACTGTGATCTAAAGACTGTCCCCCACCCCAACTCTACAAACTGTGATCTAAAGACTGTCCCCCACCCCAACTCTACAAACTGTGCTCTAAAGACTGTCCCCCACCCCAACTCTACAAACTGTGATCTAAAGACTGTCCCCGACTCCAACTCTACAAACTGTGATCTAAAGACTGTCCCCGACTCCAACTCTACAAACTGTGCTATCAGCCATGTTGTGAAAGACACTGGTAATTGATATCTCGCTTCCGGAAACACATCCTAGAATAATTGCCCCGTGATAAACAGATCACGTGATTTATTACCCTAGACTGGAGCCGGTTTCTGTTCAAGTAATTTGCATATTTGTGTCGCCAGGTGTTGCCGCCCCAGTGCCTACATTAGCAAGTGTGGGGCGACCAGCCGCGATAGTAGCCATAGTTAAACAGTAGCTGCCGAGTTCATGAATATTCATGAGGCGATCGTAGTGTTGCCGATTTAGACTTTTGTGAGCCTGGAGGTCGTTGGTGGAGTCGGTGAGTTGCAAATGGCGGTGATAGACAGGCTTTTTCGGCAATTTTTGTTGCATTAATAGGGCGAGCTGCGGACACACGTGGTCTTGCACATTTTAGTCTCACTTGTTTTGCACGTCTAGCAACATCGATGGCATGTATGTGTCTTATGTTATGTTGTGTTATCACTATGTATGTGTGTGTGTTTTTCGTGTGCGTGCGTGTATGTCTTTGACTTCTGTTTTATCGTGCTAAAATGTATTACAGGTTCATATCAGTTCAGAGAAAGCGTACGCGCGCGCGCGCGCGATAGAGAGAGAGAGAGAGAGAGAGAGAGAGAGAGTAAGAGAGAGAGAGAGAGGGATGGAGAGAGAAAAGAAAATCCGAGTAGTAGTGAAAGTAACAGTGTATGCTAAATTACTGTAACAATGACTAATACATCAGTGTAACAATGGTTGATAAATCAGTGTAACATTGACTGGTACATCAGTGTAACAATGGTTGATGCACAATTGTAACAATTGTTTATACATTAGTGTAACAATGACTGGTACATCAGTGTAACCATGGTTGATGCACAATTGTAACAATTGTTGATACATAAGTGTACCAATGGCTGGTACACCAGTGTAATAATCGCTGATGTGTCAGTGTAATAATGGCTGATTCATCAGTGTAACAATGTTCGCTATATGAGTGTAACAATGTTCGCTTCATGAGTGTAACAATGGCTGCAACATGAATGTGACAATGGCTGTTACATGAGTGTGACAATGGCTGTTACATGAGTGTAACAATAGCTGATACATAAGTGTAACAATGGCTGATACATCAGTGTAGCAATGGCTGATACATCAGTGTAGCAAAGGCTGATACATCAGTGTAACAATGGCTGATACATCAGTGTAACAATGGCTGATACATCAGTGTAACAATGGCTGATACATCAGTGTAACAATGGCTGATACATCAGTGTAACAATAGCTGATACATCAGTAAAACCACAACTACGTTAATATTTTCACACACGCTCTATATCACACGTACTATATTTGTCAGTTTCTCTGGAGCCCATATTCCCACCCCAGGGAAATAAATATACGAGTATATGTATTGATTTAGCTTGCCGAGTCCCGGGGGAAAAAGAGGGGGGGGGGGGCTTTCTGTAGCTGTATGTATTCAGTATTGTTCTCTGTCATATCGGTCCATGCTGCGTGGATCAATGTCCATTATAGATTGGCTTTTCTGATTAGCCAGAATCTATGCTTTAGTCCTCGAGTCACGTCCATGGAGGCTCTGTCTCCCCTAGGCCATATACCGATATACAATGACTGTAAATGCGCGCTGCGCTGTCGAAAGCTCGTGACATGACTCTACCACACAGGGTAGCCAACGGCAAAGGCCTAGTCCACATTGATGGGTGAATTTTACACTGGTCTGGTGTATGTGGCCAGTTTTTGTGTCATTTGTCCAAATAAAAAATGGCCTCTTTTCATGTTATTGGTTCTTAGATGTTTGGTGCCGGTTCTAGTCCTTTCTAGACCCATCAGCCCTTCATGGAATAAGACTATAATAGCATCATCATCATGTAGCAGGTCCTTTGCAGATCTTGGGTCTCACCACATCCTGACTGAGAGAAACCCGGTCGCTCACCAGACCTCCGACCTCGTCCACTCGCATACCCATTGTGCCACTTGTACCTCGTGCTCATCCTGGCTCTGGTGTGCTCCAGCCTCTCTTTCCTGACCTCACGTCTTCTGCTGCTATTCTTCCCAGTCTACCGCAGCGCTCAACAGCACAATCATATTTTAGTTTCAGTCCTAGCTAACCTTGCTCGATGTTCAGATCTTTTACTGTGTCAGTCCTAGCTAACCTTGCTCGATGTTAAGATCTTTTACTGTCAGTCCTAGCTAACCTTGTTTGATGTTCAGATCTTTTACAGTGTCAGTCCTAGCTAACCTTGCTCGATGTTCACATCTTTTACTGTCAGTCCTAGCTAACCTTGCTCGATGTTCAGATCTTTTACAGTGTCAGTCCTAGCTATCGTTGTTTGATGTTTAGATCTTTTACTATGTCAGTCCTAGCTAACTTTGTTTGATGTTTAGATCTTTTACTGTGTCAGTCCTAGCTAACTTTGTTTGATGTTTAGATCTTTTACTGTGTCAGTCCTAGCTAACGTTGTTTGATGTTTAGATCTTTTACTGTGTCAATCCTAGCTAACTTTGTTTGATGTTTAGATCTTTTACTGTGTCAGTCCTAGCTAACGTTGTTTAATGTTTAGATCTTTTACTGTGTCAGTCCTAGCTAACTTTGTTTGATGTTCAGATCTTTTACTGTGTCAGTCCTAGCTAACCTTGCTCGATGTTCAGATCTTTCACAAAGTATTTTTTTTCCTCTTGGCCCATGGCATCTGAGTATATTCATAAAGCATTTCAAAATCTTCGATTATATTCTTTTACCCCTAGGAGACGGAGCCTCTTTGGAGTTTCAGTGCCAAAAAGACAGAGCCTTCAGGAGAGGATTCTCTTAACTTCTCACACACACGCGCATGCGCACACACACACACACACGCACACAAATAAAGCGTTTCATTAACATATACTTTTGTATAGTTTGCAATGACTCTAGCCGTACAAATTAAAAGGACCGAAGTGCAAAACTAAGATGACATAAACTCCACATAAAACACAATTGAAAGCATTTTTATGATTTAAACCCCGCCCCCCCCCCTCCCCCAACACCCCCGCCCCCGGTGATCGCAGAAGCCGTTCACTAATAAGAGCCGCCAAATTGTAGGCAAGAGTCAACTAACTGGGAGCTTCCTTTGAAGTCGGAGTGCATCTGTCTGAGAGATAAGAAATCAACAGTCTGCACATGCATCACTCAGGTTCTAGAACAGGACGGCAGTCCAGAAGTGGACGAACAACCAAAACTTTCCACTAGAGTTTACAGCTAGTGGACGCAAAGAAGAAAAAGAAGATAACCGGATCATCATTAGCGTCATCGGGACGTGCACAGAAACGGTGTGTATTTTATGTTGTGACGTTTTTACCTGTACCGTCTGTTTGAGGCTGAACCATTAGACAGATGGACCCATCCTACGATCACGGCTAAATGTCGGTGTACCTGTTCAATCGTTGAAGAAATATTGTGAAGTGAGGAGTAAGAGGGCACTCGGATACAGAGTGTATGGTCGTTAGACTGAATTGGCAATGCAGACAAGGACACCGCCACAATATCAGACTGTAGATATTCGTGTAGGAAATTGAATGAGCTAACAGAATATTTATTAATCTAATTGAAATCTTAACATTTCTTTGAATTAATTATTCTGATTTGCATAATTTATGCAAACTTTTTTTTTTTTACTTTAAAACAAACATGACCAACCTAAAGAAAACTGGAATGAATTTTTCAGACACTTCTAGTACATGATTTTACTCCTTTTCCTGCTTCCTGCTATGTTTCGGTTGCTATGGCGCAACATTCCTTTTCCCTGTTGCACAGGTACAAACACACCACATACACACAAAATCACTGAACATTACAGAACACATCCAACTTTCTCGAAAGCTGTTACTGAAGAGTCTACATCTGCAAGAAATGCGAGAAGCAATCTAGTTGACTGGTACGAAAACCTGCCAGACAATCTCAAGGCGTGTTTTAAATAGGGCCGACCGATTCGTCTGTTTTGGCTGTTTTGTGTCGGGCCGTTAAATCGGCCGTGTCGTCTCCGAACGGTTAATGTGTGCGGGATAGTCCACGACTCACATCCGTATGTTGGGACAGGGAAGGTGCATACAACAGTCTGAACCCTGATTTGATTGCTAGTGCATAACTGTACAATTGTAATGCTTTTTAGCCCTCCTTCTTTTTTGACTTCCGTGGACTTTATTCTGTAACTTCAGGAACAGGTATTGATCTTGACTGTGTTCATAATAGCATATATTCTATAATAACATATGTAATGCAATAACAAAAATATCATGCACTTGTCATAATAATTTCCTGAACATCTTTACTGGCTTTAGGAAATCTTCAATTTCAAAAGTAAGAATGATACACTTTGCACACATAAATAGCAGCACAAGAAACATCTTTTTACAAAAAGAACATATTTACAGCAGAAACATGTCTGTTTACAAAAAGAACATATTTACAGCAAAAACATATTTACAAAGCAATATGTTTACAACATAAACATATTGACCGTCCACTGAAATTCATGAAATGACCAACTCTACACGTTTGAAGCCTTCAAAAGTAAAGTGACTGGGACATGTAGTGTGGCCATTTATTCCATTCGGCTAACCATACAGTCAGCAGGAGTTGAGTTCGATGCTAGTAAAATTAATTGATCTGACGCATCCGCTGTTGCAGTTAGACGACATGTTTTTTTTTTTTTTTGGGTCTGTTCGTTGTATGTTTTTATGTCTGTCTGTCTAGCTGTCAGTGTAATTTTTATGTATCTGTGAATGAGTCCCGGATACCACCCAGACTCTCTGTCAGTGATTGCAATGACTGTCTATTCTCTTCTATCTGGCTCTCGTCATTGCACGATTCCTTTTTCACACACCGACATCACACAACGAGCAGAAAATGGACGACTGGAAAACAACACGAAACTGTTTCTGCACTTTATTCTTCCACTCGCGGCTTCCTCAGCCGGCACATGAAATAGACTACTGTCCAAGCATACATTGTAACTCAAAATATATCACTTTACCTTTTAGCCGAAATCACAATCGTCCTACCACAAGCATAATGACCGAAAACACAACAGCTGTCCTGACGGTAAACTATCACGGCCGGCAGACATCTTGTCTGCCCGCTCCGTTTGCCAAGTTAAACGTAGGAACGACATTCACTCTTAAACACATGTTGGATCCACAGCCCTTCCACCGTTGTCCATGCACTCCGTTCCTGGGCCCAAACGAGACTGACCACCAACCCTTTCTAAGGCATTATATAGCCTTCTAATGCCCCTCTTCGTACTCCTGCATTCTACGTGTTCCCTGATTTACACGCATTCCATTTGGCCAGCACTTTCTATGTGATCCCCGTGAGTTTCACCTGGCCAGCACTTTCTATGTGATCCCGGTGAGTTTCACCTGGCCAGCACTTTCTATGTGATCCCCGTGAATTTCACCTGGGCAGCAATTCTTTGTGATTTTCATGATAGTTGGTCTGGTCAGCATTTCTCGTGTTACACTGAAAATATTCCACTTTCATTAATTACTGACGTCATTCAGTCTGGGCATCATTTATCTAGGAGAAAATGAGGCTCACTACAGTAATTTTAACTCCAACATCACCACTGTGTTCTCTGATTTATACTTCAGTCCATTTTCTCTGAGTTTTGTGTCACTCCATTTTCTCTGAGTTTTATTTCTATCTATGAATATTGATGGGCATTCACAAAAGTAGGAGAAACAAACAGAACAAGGCGAGCTAGCCAAACGACGTAAAGGCTTCTCTAACATGTCCTTTAGCTTCTGTTTGTTTCATCTGATCCCAGGTGTGCTGAATTATATTGATGAATATATTCCTTAAACAATATTAAAGTTTGAATAACTACTGAAAGTGTCCAGAAGGACGTCTGATATCGGCTACTGTTGCCTGCGGAGACGTCTGCTCTCGTAAATGTGTCGCCTACTGTTGCCTGCGGAAACGTCTGCTCTTGTAAATGTGTCGCCTACTGTTGCCTGCGGAGACGTCTGCTCTCGTAAATGTGTCGCCTACTGTTGCCTGCGGAGACGTCTGCTCTTGTAAATGTGTCGCCTACTGTTGCCTGCGGAGACGTCTGCTCTTGTAAATGTGTCGCCTACTGTTGCCTGCGGAGACGTCTGCTCTTGTAAATGTGTAGCCTACTGTTGGTTCCTATCTTCGTTTGTTAAAGACTATTACAAAACAAAACCCCCCAAAAATTTGATCGGTTGAATATCCTTAAAGAAGCTTGCTTTATAATTGCCCTCTTCATCTGGTTTTTTTTTCGTGATGACGCTTTTTTGAATTGTGTGTGGGTATTTCTGTTAAATGTCGTTTATCTGGAAATTCTGCGTAAAATTGATGTTCTTTTGCTCATCGTCCATGACCTTGGCTGTTTTCTGTGGAAAAAGCCAATTGTCAGTCATATGAGTGATTTAGTTTGGTTGCAAGTAATGAGCTGTCCTTCCAGGAGACATTTGGTAGGCTACTTCCCCTGATCAAGCACACCTGCAAAAACACTGTAGGCGTCTTCCCTGATCTAGCACACCTGCCGCAACACTATAGGCGTCTCCCCTGATCCAGCACACCTGCCGCAACACTGTATCCGTCTCCCTTGATCTAGCACACCTGCCGCAACACTATAGGCGTCTCCCCTGATCCAGCACACCTGCCGCAACACTGTATCCGTCTCCCCTGATCTAGCACACCTGCCGCAACACTATAGGCGTCTCCCCTGATCCAGCACATCTGCCGCAACACTGTATCCGTGTCCCCTGATCTAGCACACCTGCCGCAACACTGTATTCGTCTCCCCTGATCGAGCACACCTGCCGCAACACTGTATCCGTCTCCCCTGATCGAGCACACCTGCCGCAACACTGTAGCCGTCTCCCCTTATCGTGCACACCTGCCGCAACACTGTAGCCGTCTCCCCTTATCGTGCACACCTGCCGCAACACTGTAGCCGTCTCCCCTGATCGTGCACACCTGCCGCAACACTGTATCCGTCTCCCCTGATCGAGCACACCTGCCGCAACACTGTATCCGTCTCCCCTGATCGAGCACACCTGCCGCAACACTGTAGCCGTCTCCCCTTATCGTGCACACCTGCCGCAACACTGTAGCCGTCTCCCCTGATCGTGCACATCTGCCTCAACACTGTAGCCGTCTCCCCTGATCGAGCACACCTGCCGCAACACTGTATCCGTCTCCCCTGATCGAGCACACTTGCCGCAACACTGTAGCTGTCTCCCGTCCCGAGGTTGCCTACCATGACCCTCTTATTTAAAATTTAAAAGAATTTTAACGGTGATGCCTTGTGAGAACTTTGACCTTTACATTTGTCGCCCACTGTCCTCTGTGTTTCAATGATGTTGTGTCGTGTAATTGCTGTTGTCTAGTTCTTCATTGTGTCTTTCTTATCCCTGCATCCCTACACGGGAATTGACTCATTGCCTAATCAATCTGCAGCATAACCACAATGACTCAAGCACGTTGATTATAAGAAAATACAGTAGGTGGAAGTTCAGAGAAATGAAAGAAGAACAAAGGCCCTTACTTTGGGAACCCTAGCGATGTTATTGAAGCGATGAACACAAGAGAGGTCAGGGGTCGGGTGAGTAATTGCTTGTTGAAACCTGTTGGAGCCAGGAACGATTGATCCCCCCTCTCTCACGTCATACTTGTGGTCGTGCTTTGTGAAAATAGGATCTGGCATATTGCTAACAGTCGATAATCGTGGTATGGTTGGGTTCAGACGGTAGAAGCCACAACAGGTCAAAGGTTGAATTAATATTAAAACACACACACACACATACGCGCACACGCACACAGACTAAAGTTTCGGTTAAGGAGGAGTTGCTAGACCTAAAGACAATTTATAAAATTATCTGTTGATTCTTGTTCTCCCAGGAGAAACGTTGTCCTAGTAGTGTCAAGTGTTAGGGTGTTATGTATGAAACATCTTGTCTCCTTCTCTCAGCTGTTCGTGTCTTTTTGTTGTCAGATTTGTATCTGGGTGGATTAAGCAACTGAGATCAAGTGCTGACAGTTTTCATTCACAAGTGGGGACTTCTACTGTAGCATTGTCGGGACTTCAACTGTAGCATTGTCGGGACTTCTACTGTAGCATTGTCGGGACTTCAACTGTAGCATTGTCGGGACTTCAACTGTACCATTTTCGGGACTTTAACTGTACCATTGTCGGGACTTTAACTGTACCAATTACCCGTTTTTGTGAGACCGGTGGTGCCTTCTGTATGATTACTAACATCATGACAATGGAGGTGACAGCGGTGACATGAACTTTGATTTGGCTAGCATCAAAGGATTAAGTGATTCCACGAACATGATCCGATTTAATCTATGTAAGGACTACCAAGTCTCACCACGTCTGTAAGGACCACTAAGTCTCACCACGTCTGTAAGGATCACTACAACTCACCACGTCTGTAAGGACCACTAAGTCTCACCACGTCTGTAAGGACCACTAAGTCTCACCACATCTGTAAGGATCACCACAACTCACCACGTCTGTAAGGACCACTAAGTCTCACCACGTCTGTAAGGATCACTATAACTTACCACGTCTGTAAGGACCACTAAGTCTCACCACGTCTGTAAGGACCACTAAGTCTCACCACGTCTGCAAGGATCACCACAACTCACCACGTCTGTAAGGACCACTAAGTCTCACCACGTCTGTAAGGATCACCACAACTCACCACGTCTGTAAGAACCACCACAACTCACCATGTCTGTAAAGACCAACCAAGTCTCACCACGTCTGCAAGGACCACCACAACTCACCACGTCTGTAAGGACCACCACAACTCACCACGTCTGTAAGGACCACCACAACTTACCACGTCTGTAAGGACCATCAACTCTCACCACGTCTGTAATGACCACCACAACTCACCACGTCTGTAAGGACCACCACAACTCACCACGTCTGTAAGTACCACCACAACTCACCACGTCTGTAAGGACCGCCACAACTCACCAAGTCTATAAGGACCACCACAACTCACCATGTCTGTAAAGACCAACCAAGTCTCACCACGTCTGCAAGGACCACCACAAATCACTACGTCTGCAAGGACCACCACAACTCACCATGTCTGTAAAGACCAACCAAGTCTCACCACGTCTGTAAGGACCGCCATAACTCACCACGTCTGTAAGGACCACCAAGTCTCACCACGTCTGTAAGGACCACCACAACTCACCACCACCACCACAACTCACCACGTCTGTAAGGACCACCACAACTCACCACGTCTGTAAGGACCACCACAACTCACTACGTCTGTAAGGATCACCACAACTCACCACGTCTGTAAGGACCGCCACAACTCACCACGTCTGTAAGGACCACCACAACTCACCACGTCTGTAAGGACCACCAAGTCTCACCACGTCTGTAAGGACCACCACAACTCACCACGTCTGTAAGAACCACCACAACTCACCACGTCTGTAAGGACCACCACAACTCACCACGTCTGTAAGGATCAACGTCTCACAACGTCTGTAAGGACCACCACAACTCACCACGTCTGTAAGGATCACCAAGCCTCCCCTCGTCAAAGTTAAGACAGTAGCGTATGGCTGTCATGTAACCAGGCACCTTCCAGAACGTCGCCATAATCAAGTCTGGCCGGATAGACTTCCTGACCGGTGATTTCCTGCCCAGTCTGGCTCTGATGTCCGGCGCCCACTTACCTGCTGGCCAACCCCTGCTCGTCTGAAGCAGCGACTCCCATCATGTTGTCTCTAAACCACTGGTCGTCTGAAGCAGCGACTCCCATCATGTTGTCTCTAAACCACTGGTCGTCTGAAGCAGCGACTCCCATCATATTGTCTCTAAACCACTGGTCGTCTAAAGCAGCGACTCCCATCATGTTGTCTCTAAACCCCTGCTCGTCTGAAGCAGCGACTCCCATCATGTTGTCTCTAAACCACTGGTCGTCTAAAGCAGCGACTCCCATTATGTTGTCTCTAAACCCCTGGTCGTCTGAAGCAGCGACTCCCATCATGTTGTCTCTAAACCACTGCTCGTCTGAAGCAGCGACTCCCATCATGTTGTCTCTAAACCACTGCTCGTCTGAAGCAGCGACTCCCATCATGTTGTCTCTAAACCACTGGTCGTCTGAAGCCTCGACTCCCATCATGTTGTCTCTAAACCCCTGCTCGTCTGAAGCAGCGACTCCCATTATGTTGTCTCTAAACCCCTGGTCGTCTGAAGCAGCGACTCCCATCATGTTGTCTCTAAACCCCTGGTCGTCTGAAGCAGCGACTCCCATCATGTTGTCTCTAAACCACTGGTCGTCTGAAGCAGCGACTCCCATCATGTTGTCTCTAAACCCCTGGTCTTCTGAAGCAGCGACTCCCATCATGTTGTCTCTAAACCCCTGCTCGTCTGAAGCAGCGACTCCCATCATGTTGTCTCTAAACCCCTGCTCGTCTGAAGCAGCGACTCCCATCATGTTGTCTCTAAACCCCTGCTCGTCTGAAGCAGCGACTCCCATCATGTTGTCTCTAAACCCCTGCTCGTCTGAAGCAGCGACTCCCATCATGTTGTCTCTAAACCCCTGCTCGTCTGAAGCAGCGACTCCCATTATGTTGTCTCTAAACCCCTGGTCGTCTGAAGCAGCGACTCCCATCATGTTGTCTCTAAACCCCTGCTCGTCTGAAGCAGCGACTCCCATCATGTTGTCTCTAAACCACTGCTCGTCTGAAGCAGCGACTCCCATCATGTTGTCTCTAAACCCCTGCTCGTCTGAAGCAGCGACTCCCATCATGTTGTCTCTAAACCCCTGGTCGTCTGAAGCAGCGACTCCCATCATGTTGTCTCTAAACCCCTGCTCGTCTGAAGCAGCGACTCCCATCATGTTGTCTCTAAACCACTGGTCGTCTGAAGCAGCGACTCCCATCATGTTGTCTCTAAACCACTGGTCGTCTGAAGCAGCGACTCCCATCATGTTGTCTCTAAACCACTGCTCGTCTGAAGCAGCGACTCCCATCATGTTGTCTCTAAACCACTGCTCGTCTGAAGCAGCGACTCCCATCATGTTGTCTCTAAACCACTGCTCGTCTGAAGCAGCGACTCCCATCATGTTGTCTCTAAACCACTGGTCGTCTGAAGCAGCGACTCCCATCATGTTGTCTCTAAACCCCTGCTCGTCTGAAGCAGCGACTCCCATCATGTTGTCTCTAAACCACTGCTCGTCTGAAGCAGCGACTCCCATCATGTTGTCTCTAAACCACTGCTCGTCTGAAGCAGCGACTCCCATCATGTTGTCTCTAAACCCCTGGTCGTCTAAAGCAGCGACTCCCATCATGTTGTCTCTAAACCACTGGTCGTCTGAAGCAGCGACTCCCATCATGTTGTCTCTAAACCACTGGTCGTCTGAAGCAGCGACTCCCATCATGTTGTCTCTAAACCACTGGTCGTCTGAAGAAGCGACTCCCATCATGTTGTCTCTAAACCCCTGCTCGTCTGAAGCAGCGACTCCCATCATGTTGTCTCTAAACCCCTGCTCGTCTGAAGCAGCGACTCCCATCATGTTGTCTCTAAACCCCTGCTCGTCTGAAGCAGCGACTCCCATCATGTTGTCTCTAAACCCCTGCTCGTCTGAAGCAGCGACTCCCATCATGTTGTCTCTAAACCCCTGCTCGTCTGAAGCAGCGACTCCCATCATGTTGTCTCTAAACCCCTGGGATGTTGTCACTGCTCAACAAGTTTCACCTTCCCAGACACTGTATTATGTCCCAGCCGGTCTTCTTCTTCCACATTCAGGACTAATTGGCCAACACATCTCAAGTAAGCTTTTCCCCCATTCCGCCAGAGTTGCTTTCCTTTATAGGTTTCTAGACAGACAGACAATAAATAAATTACAACAAAAATAGTGTAACAGCACTGAACATGTACACATCCTTATTTGATGTCAAAGTCTACCGGTTGTGAGATGTTTCTTCGCACACAAAAGGATTACTGGAGATGTATGCGGTGTTTTTGCTCGGAGACGTTTGCCGACACAATTAGCCGAGTTTGAACATCGTTTCTGTGACTACTTACAACTCGTCGTTGTTTGTTCACTTTCACACGGCGAAAGGAACCTCGGCAAACAGTTGGACAAGAATGTACCAGGCAATGGATGCTTTCTCTCGACGGAGCTCGGACAGTTTGTTCAGTAAAATCGATGGCTCTGGGTGATACGGAGCCTCGTTTGGATTTCGCAATGGGTAATGGAATACGTCGGTGGTTAGATGGCTCGCGGCAGTGGTTGGCTTGTTGAGGGATGCTTTTAGGTCACGAATACTTTTATCAGATTGCGTTTTTGTATGCTACTATCAGCTTACTAAATCATAGGATATACTTGTTCAACGTACTGTATGAACTTACTATCATTCTGCTTATAATTTAATCAACGCAATTTTTCAGATTACTTATATTTTATCATGACATTCCTTTAACAGAATTTTAAAGTGATAAAAAGAGAGAATATCAGGAACCATTACATCCGAAGAAAAATATGATTAGTTGCAGCTTCGCATTCCATTATAAAGCAACAAAGGAAATGGTTTGGCCATATAACGCGGATGTGAACAATCGGTATACCACAGCAGCAATTAGGTGCAGTCAAGACAGCAAGCGAACAAGAGGTCGACACTGCAAAATTAAGACAGAGGGCGTGACATAGTCTCTGGGAATCCCCATTTACCTAAGACACAAGCGGGCACCAAATTAGTCTGCAACGACACCGCTTGGTACAAGGGAATCAAGATGAGATGAGATGACATGATGAGACTTATACTTGATGTATGATAACCTTGCTGAACACCTAGTACTTGCCAGAACTCACAGACACCAGAGAAGGCATCATGACCAACAGGCAACGGACTGGATCAGAGATGCAAGCATTCACTGATCAGATGCTAAAGCAAAACTATGCCAAAGACAGACGATGGCTCAGCAAATGGGATGTAGAAAATGGAATTCGGGTTGAATTATGCCACACAGTGTTGTTTGTCCATCACGACTGACGAAGACCACATTGATCCAAAGTAGCAATAACCAATGATTGTGAGTACAAAGGTGGTTGTTTAGTCCCATATGAACCAGGAAAGTTCTTGAGCAGTGCGGACAACAGATGGAAGACGCAGTAAGTGTGGGATTAGCGATACGATTCTTTCTGGTCTGCCTCCGTTTCTCTGCCTCTGCAACCTCCTCTGTCTGGCAGACTGATGCACCATGCCTGAGGGATATGAGCCTAGCAGAACGGTATTGTGCAGCAGCCTCCCTTATTGTTGTGTTGATGCCAAAAGAATCGCGAGCAGTTTTCCGTGTTCTTATAGCGCTGTTTCTGTCGTCGATGTTGACAGTCTGAGATAGTGTACTGTCAAGATAAGTGAATCTATCGACTACATTTAACTTTTGATCATTTACGGTGAAAGTGGGATCACAGTAATTTTGTTTTCTTGGGAGCCGGTTGATAGATAACAAGTTTTATCAGTGTTGATAGTTAGCCCGAAGTTGGTACAGGCTTCAGAAAATCTATTGATAATGTGCTGCATACTGGCCTCAGAACTGGAGTTTAGAGCGCAATCGTCAGCAAATAAAAGCTCTCTGATGATAGTTTTTGTTTGAGCTCGAAGCCTCCTCAGATTAACGAAGTTGTCATCTGCACGGTAATTTAAAGCAATTCCTGGATTGTCATCAAAGACATTGGCAAGAATTGCAGCAAATGTCTGACTGAACAAGGTTGGCACAAGCACACATACCGGCCTTACACCATTAGAGACAGGCAATGGGTACGAAAGTTTTCCCTTCTCCGGCACTCTGGCGGCATACCTTTATGAAACTGCTGTACAATCCTAAAAAACTTCCGAGGACAGACAAAGTTAGCCATGATTTTCCAGTCCTTCTCTACTGATTGTATCAAAAGCCTTTGTGAGGTCCCCTGTTAGAATAGAAGTCGTAGTTTTGTTCTTCACACTTTTTCTGGACCTGGCGAGCAGCAACAATTATATTCATATTCCCTTCCCACACAATAGTACAGTGTTCGTGAAATGTGTGTGTGCCCTGCATGTCTGTGTATGTGTGTGTGTGCCCCTGCATGTGTGTGTATGTGAGTGTATGTGCGTGCAATGGTACATTCTTCAATTATTCAGCAATGATACATTCCTCAATTATTCAGCAATGATACATTCCTCAATTATTCAGCAATGATACATTCCTCAATTATTCAGCAATGATGTTAACAACATCGCCATGGCCACTGATGAGGCTCGGTACTTAGGGCACACATTAGCAATCATGATAACGATGTTAATGATCAGGTTGTGTATCTATCTGGTCAGACAATCACATACCTGCCAGGTCTTTTTGTAGACTGTATCTAGCACGTGCATTAAGCAGTATACATGGCTCATTATCAACTTCTGCGAACTTCTGGGATCTATCATCTCCAGTTGTCTGCCCATTTCAGCAGTTCTTGAGTTCCCACTTTGGATATTGACATGGATAAGTCGGAATGTCATGATATCTAAGTATGTCTCACAGCGTGCTGATTACCATTCTTTCTCCTCTTGCGTCTTTGACAGTAGGGTTGTGTTCATCAGCTGATGATGTCTTTTCCCCTGTTAGACCTTTTCCATTTCGTCTTTAATCAGTTCAAGTCTTAGCTAACTACTAACTAGACACGTGGAAATAGTGTCATTACTAAAGTCGCTATCTAGACACATGGGAATAGTGTCATTACTAGAGTCGCTATCTAGACACGAGGAAATAGTACTAGTCTTGCTATCTCGACACATTAAAATAGTGTCATTACTAGAGTCGCTATCTTGACACCTGAAACATAATAGTGATGTTACTTTTTGGCCTTCTAGCATACAGTGTCATTACTAGTTCAGCGATGTAGTCACGTGAAAACTGTAGTGTTATTGCCAGCTGGGTTGACGCGATATACGATGTGTTTATACTAGGTTGCAAGTATCAAGAGAAAATAAGCACCATAAATGTTTCATGACAACATTAGTAAACATTAGAGGCTGATATGTAGATAAACATACAGTGTACTATTAGGACCTTGACTGTGCTTTCAGCAGTGCCACCAAGGCTCTTGGGACATTGATGGTGCTATTAGTAGTGCCACCAAGGTTCTTAGGACATTGATGGTGCTATCAATAGTGCCACCAAGGCTCTTAGGACATGGATGCTGCTTTCAGCAGTGCCACCAAGGCTTTTAGGACATTGATGGTTCTATCAGCAGTGCCACCAAGGCTTTTAGGACATTGATGGTTCTATCAGCAGTGCCACCAAGGCTCTTAGGACATGGATGGTTCTATAAACAGTGCCACCAAGGCTCTTAGGACATTGATGGTTTTATCAGTAGTGCCACCAACGCTCTTCGGACATGGATGGTTCTATCAGTGGTGCCACCAAGGCTCTTAGGACATGGATGGTTCCATCAACAGTGCCACCAAGGCTCTTATGACATGGATGGTTCTATCAGTAGTGCCACCAAGGCTCTTAGGACATGGATGGTTCCATCAACAGTGCCACCAAGGCTCTTAGGACATGGATGGTTCTATAAACAGTGCCACCAAGGCTCTTAGGACATTGATGGTTCTATCAGTAGTGCCACCAAGGCTCTTCGGACATGGATGGTTCCATCAACAGTGCCACCAAGGCTTTTAGGACATGGATGGTTCTGTCAGTAGTGCCACCAAGGCTCTTAGGACATTGATGGTTCCATCAACAGTGCCACCAAGGCTCTTAGGACATGGATGGTTCCATCAACAGTGCCACCAAGGCTCTTAGGACATGGATGGTTCCATCAACAGTGCCACCAAGGCTGGCAGACATAGAAACGCATAATGCATGGAGTCCAGCAACATGTAGGACCATATTGCTCTCTCTCTCTCTCTCTCTCTCTCTGTTTGTCTGTCGCCTTCTCTCTGTCTGTCTCTATCTGTCTCTCTCTCTCTCTCTCTCTCTGTTTGTCTGTCCCTCTCTCCCTCTCTCTGTATGTCTGTCGCTTTCTGTCTGTTTCTGTCTCTCTCTGTCTGTCTCTCTCCCCCTCTCTCTGTTTGTCTCTCTCTCTCTCTCTCTCTCTCTCTCTCTCTCTCTCTCTCTGTGTTTGTCTTCCTCTCCCTCTCTCTGTATGTATGTCGCTTTCTGTCTGTTTCTGTCTCTCTCTGTGTCTGTCTCTCTTCCCTCTCTTTGTTTGTCTGTCGCTTTCTCTCTGTCTGTCTGTCTGTCTGTGTTTTATTCTCTCTCCACTGAAACAAACAGGATTTAACTAATGATAGACTCAGACACAACACAGAACTACCCTTCAACACCGACACACAACACCCACACACAACACTCACACACAGGCACAGATTTAAGACAGATTTCATGTACGATTACTTCGCCTGCAACAACTTTAAATACTCCTGGTGTTTGGTTCAGCAGTCAAAGTGAATTGAGCGGAAATGCAATCCCGTTAAACGTCTGCAACAATGTGTTTCCGATAGTTCGATCCGCATTCACTGGGTCTGCAAATGGTCTCTCTCCTCTGTCTCTCCTCTGTCTCTCCTCTGTCTCTCCTCTGTCTCTCTCTCTCTTCTTTCTCTGTCATCTCTCTCTCTCTTGTATCTCCCCCCCCCTTCTCTCTCTCTCTCTCTCTCTCTCTCTCTTTGTATCTCCCCCCCCCCTTCTCTCTCTCTCTCTCTCTCTCTCTCTCTCTTGTATCTCCCCCCCCTTCTCTCTCTCTCTCTCTCTCTCTCTCTCACTCACTCACACTCACTAGCCAGGTCGATGAGCCTCAAATCTAGCCTCTTGTGTCTCATCGAATTAAATTATGGGATATCCGGCCTCTCCACCTGGCAGTATTGTTGGAATGGTCTTTTCAAATCAGATTCTATTTTTCAGCCCGTGTTCCTGAAGACTTCGATCTATTCCAGCAAGGTTCTTCAACTATTGATCTTGGCAATTTCCTTTCAAGCGGTGGAAGGTTGCCCAAGTCCTGCTAGTTTACAGCCTCCTCCCGGCACCCAGTTTCAGATATAGAGGGACATCGACAAAGAAGAAGTGTCATGTCATCAACAAGTCGGATGTCCGTCGTGATGTGACTGCTATTCTAGTTTCATTCACTCATTGCACTAACCTCGTCCAAATCTTTTTTTTTTCCCTTTAATTTATTTTATTTTAGTTTGCTTGAAACCCACTCACATATCTACCTGTATTTCCTGAACAAAATACCTGCCTACCAACATCCTGGCCTTTTGCTTAATTACCTACCTCCCTACTCTATCTCTACAGCCAGTAAATCTACCTCCCTTCTCTATCTCTACTGCCAGTTTATCAACCTCCCTTCTCTATCTCTACTGTCAGTTAATCTACCTCTCTACTCTATCTATACTGCCAGTTAATCTACCTCCCTACTTTATCTCTACTGCCAGTAAATCTACCTCCCTACTCTATCTCTACTGCCAGTTTATCAACCTCCCTTCTCTATCTCTACTGTCAGTTAATCTACCTCCCTTCTCTATCTCTACTGCCAGTAAATCTACCTCTCTACTCTATCTATACTGCCAGTAAATCTACCTCCCTACTGTATTTCTACTGCCAGTTAATCTACCTCTCTACTTTAACTCTAATGCCAGTAAATCTACCTCCCTACTGTATCTCTACTGCCAGTTAATCTACCTCCCTACTGTATCTCTACTGCCAGTTAATCTACCTCCATACTCTATTTCTACTGCCTGTTAATCTACCTCCCTACTGTATCTCTACTGCCAGTTAATCTACCTCCCTACTGTATCTCTACTGTCAGTTAATCTACCTCTCTACTCTATCTCTACTGCCAGTTAATCTACCTCCCTACTGTATCTCTACTGTCAGTTAATCTACCTCTCTACTCTATCTCTACTGCCAGTTAATCTACCTCCCTACTGTATCTCTACTGTCAGTTAATCTACCTCTCTACTCTATCTCTACTGCCAGTTAATCTACCTCCCTACTGTATCTCTACTGCCAGTTAATCTACCTCCCTACTGCATCTCTACTGTCAGTTAATCTACCTCCCTACTCTATCTCTACTGCCAGTTAATCTACCTCCCTACTCTGTCTCTACTGTCAGTTAATCTACCTCCCTACTCTATCTCTACTGCCAGTTAATCTACCTCCCTACGGTATCTCTACTGCCAGTTAATCTACCCCCCTACTCTATCTCTACTGCCAGTTAATCTGCCTCCATACTCTATCTCTACTGCCAGTTAATTTACCTCCCTACGGTATCTCTACTGTCAGTTAATCTACCTCCCTACTCTATCTCTACTGCCAGTAAATCTATCCACCTTTTCAAAAGTCACATACCAGATATTGCACAAACAGACATGTCAAAATCAGGTATGGCCACCGTTTGCAAGAGATCGTAGACGCATGAGTTCACAGAGTTCTGAGAAGTATCCTGACGAAAAGCTGGCAATTCCTGAAGCAGTAATCCAGTCTGTTGTGTAACATCTACTGGCAGGGACTGATGTTTTGACAATCTCGCAGTAATCCATTCTGCTGTGTAACATCCACTGTCAGGGGTTGATGTTTTTACAATCTCGCAGTAATCCAGTCTGCTGTGTAACATCCACTGGCAGGGGCTGATGTTTTGACAATCTCGCAGTAATCCAGTCTGTTGTGTAACATCCACTGGCAGGGGCTGATGTTTTGACAATCTCGCAGTAATCCAGTCTGTTGTGTAACATCCACTGGCAGTGGCTGATGTTTTGACAATCTCCGACCAGAGGCATACCAGAGGTGCTCAGTCGGAGACAGATCAGGTCAATGAGATGGCCACGCCAACGTGATGATCCCATGATGCTGAAGACAATCATTTACCACACAGGCTCAGTGGCGTCAAACGGTATTCTCTTGTAGAGGGGCACAACCATCTCTAACCTCCAAAGCATGTAGACCTGGCCGGTGATGATCCTCTACAAATCCTGGGCCTGAAATCGCTTCAACATTCTTTGGACAGTAGAGGGATACTGCAAGCCGTCTAGTCACTTAGTCAATAGATAAACCCCTTTCAACGCACGTTGTAGCTTTCATTCTTTGTAAGGTGACCAGAGATTTTCTCTACGCCATGTTTCTGCAAGTGATCATACAACCCTAAGTCTGCTCAGTTGAACACATTAAGAGTGAACTCTCTTCACGAACATTCGCCATCACACGTGCAGTCAATCAGCCTTTCTGGTTGTACGCAAGATTGAAAAAGAAAACAAAAACAGACTGTCTACAAAAATGGTTCGTTTGTTTGTTTTATCTTCCTATCTGCTGCCATTGATGTCGACCCATCCACTTGTTTATCTTCCCATCTGCTGACATTTACGTCGACCTGTCGACTTGTTTATCTTCCCATCTGCTGACATTTACGTCGACCTGTCCACTTGTTTATCTTCCCATCTGCTGACATTTACGTCGACCTGTCCACTTGTTTATCTTCCCATCTGCTGACATTTACGTCGACCTGTCCACTTGTTTATCTTCCCATCTGCTGACATTTACGTCGACCTGTCTACTTATTTATCTTCCCATCTGCTGACATTTACGTCGACCTGTCCACTTGTTTATCTTCCCATCTGCTGACACGTACGTCGACCTGTCCACTTATTTATCTTCCCATCTACATATCTTCTTAACTCCAAATCTAGATGTTTGTCTTTCTGAAGCCATTCTATTGCTCTATCCAATATTGGTCTATCATCATACGATAAACACAGAACAACTTATATATTTTCAGAAAAAAACATAAAAACAAACAGGACAAATTGTCTGCATCATTGACACAAACAGGACAAATTGTCTGCATCATTGACACAAACAGGACAAATTGTCTGCATCATTGACACAAATAGGACAAATTGTCTGCATCATTGACACAAACAGGACAAATTTTCTGCATCATTGACACAAGCAGAACAAATTGTCTGCATCATTGACACAAACAGGACAAATTGTCTGCATCATTGACACAAACAGGACAAATTGTCTGCATCATTGACACAAACAGGACAATTTGTCTGCATCATTGACACAAACAGGACAAATTGTCTGCATCATTGACAGAAGTAGATGGGATGGCTGCAGGCTCAGGTATCATCAGGAAATAATGCTATCATTGGTCTCAGATAAACAAGGTGGAGTTATGCCCCTGTTGCCCTAGGGGAGAAATGATTCCAGTCCGGTTCTAAATCTGACAGAGAGGACATTATAAGGGGAGACGGTGCAAAACAAGTGGGATCAATCATCATCATTATCTAGTACTTTGATACCTGAGGATTACAGCGATCATTCCCTCGCATTGTTTAGTTTTGTCTGCATTCGAACGTGGCAACATAGCCCGACAGTTTAAGACAGGACGTGGGGGACAAAATGGTTAGATAACAGACAGACAAAAAAATGATCAGGTGGTTACAAGCCAGACGGGATCAGGTGAACCATGTGCTTATGTCAGACAGGACCAGGTAAACCATGTGCTTATGTCAGACAGAACCAGGTGGTACCATGTGCTTATGTCAGACAGGACCAGGTAAACCATGTGCTTATGTCAGACAGGACCAGGTGAACCATGTGCTTATGTCAGACAGGACCAGGTAAACCATGTGCTTATGTCAGACAGGACAAGATGTCCATGTGCTTATGTCAGACAGGACCAGATAACCATGTGCTTATGTCAGACAGGACCAGATAACCATGTGCTTATGTCAGACAGGACCAGATAACCATGTGCTTTTACCAGACAGGACCAGATAACTGTCGCATGACAGAATACACACATATACCGTCTTGGACAGGTCCACAGTCTGAACACCCCCAAAATCGTCATTGTAACTATGATATAGGTTAGGCCGACGGTAGTTATATAGTTCGTTTTTTGTGGGGGAGTCCAGATAATAAAAATCCCTATAATTCACTATGCTATTGATTCTTTTAGGCTTTTAGTGTCGATGTACACGTTAGGACACATTTTCTACGCCTATTTAAAATAAATTGTCTGACCACTTCACCGCATACGTGAGCAGGATTCTTACACCAACTGCCGTAGTTGGGGACTGTATTTTTATGCGTCACTTCTCTATGGTCCGGTCTATGAGGCAGACATATTCCTTTTGTGTTGCCACTTGACCTTTAAAAAGACAAGATTCTTTATTCTCTTTCCATTTATCATCGGATTTCTGTAGATCCAGCTAGCGTCCGTGGTCCTGGTATGATTTTCCACCAACCAACACCGGGGAAGCAACTGACTTGAGTTGAACAGCCATTACCCAGTATGCTGTACTGTCCGTGAACCAAATATCCACCAGTCTCTGGGGAGTGATTGTCCTTGATCTTTCTCAGAGAGATCATCAAGTGTACGGAGTTCTGCTGAGAAGTGGGACTTGACAGATTTCCATCTTCGGGCATCCTGAGGAGCTGCAGCATCCTACCAGATAAGTCCGAGTAACACTTTGTGGCGGCTTGACTCCAGTTGTGCCTTCAAAATCTGTCTAACGCCTCCCGCCAATGATGATTCTGGAAATGGATGTGTCTATGTAGAAAAACTCTTTCTCTAGTGTTAGATTTTCAAAGATTTGAACATTCATTTTGATTCTTCATGCTACTTTTCGTCTGCCTTGTTATAGTGAATTTATTACATTGAAGTTTTAGTTCATTAGTCTTCTTGTTCTTAGAACAGTTTCGTCTTATTGGAATTCATTGTCGTATTCAGAAAGGTAGTCCTGTCTTGTCATATTCTCTGTTGTTTACTTGTTTGACTGTGTTACATTGTGTACCAGTCTGGGGGCAAAATAGTGGTGAGGACGTCTGGCCGAGAGGTACCCAAGTGTTCATAATAACCCTGTGGAGTCAGAGCTCGAGTCACCTCATCCCTGAGACAGGTTGAATGGAAAGTTTGAACTTAGGGTTAGGCCTCTAGACGAACGAGAGCCACCATTCAAAACACCCTGTCTCAAAGCACCTGAGGGATTTGTGAAAATATTCCGTAAGTAAAGGTGTGCGACAAAACTGCCAAACGACAATAACCATGTGCTTTTACCAGACAGGACCAGATAACCATGTGCTTTTACCAGACAGGACTAGATAACCATGTGCTTTTACCAGGCAGGACCAGATAACCATGTGCTTTTACCAGACAGGACCAGATAACCATGTGCTTTTACCACACAGGACCAGATAACCATGTGCTTTTACCAGACAGGACCAGATAACCATGTGCTTTTACCAGACAGGACCAGATAACCATGTGCTTTTACCAGACAGGACCAGATAACCATGTGCTTTTACCAGACAGGACAAGGTGAAACAAGTGCTTATGCCAGACAGGACCAGGTGGTCAAATGTGCTCGTTCCAGACAGGACCAGGTATTACCATCAACGATTCAGTGCAGTAACACCCGCAGAGACTAGCAGACCTACACTCCGGGCGGTGGTCATCCGTTTCCTGTCCCGGGAGGGCGGTCGGAGAACACCTAGAGTTTACGAGAACTGGAGAACACCTAGAGTATACGAGAAATGGACAACACCTAGAGTATACGAGGAATGGAGAACACGTAGAGTATACGAGAAATGGAGAACACCTAGAGTATACGAGGAATGGAGAACACCCAGAGTATACGAGAAATGGAGAACACCTAGAGTATACGAGGAATGGAGAACACGTAGAGTATACGAGAAATGGAGAACACCTAGAGTATAAGAGGAATGGAGAACACCCAGAGTATAAGAGAAATGGAGAACATCTAGAGTATACGAGAAATGGAAAAAACCCAGAGTATACGAGGATTGGAGAACACCCAGAGTATACGAGAAATGGAGAACACATAGAGTATACGAGAAATGGAAAACACCCAGAGTATACGAGGAATGGAAAACACCCAGAGTATACGAGAAATGGAGAACACCTACAGTATACGAGGAATGGAGAACACCTAGAGTATACGAGGAATGGAGAACACCCAGAGTATACGAGGAATGGAGAACACCCAGAGTATACGAGAAATGGAGAACATCTAGAGTATACGAGGAATGGAGAACACCCAGAGTATACGAGAAATGGAGAACATCTAGTGTATACGAGGAATGGAGAACATCTAGAGTATACGAGGAATGGAGAACATCTAGAGTATACGAGGAATGGAGAACATCTAGAGTATACGAGGAATGGAGAACATCTAGAGTATACGAGGAATGGAGAACATCTAGAGTATACGAGAAATGGAGAACATCTAGAGTATACGAGGAATAGAGAACATCTAGAGTATACGAGAAATGGAGAACATCTAGAGTATACGAGAAATGGAGAACATCTAGAGTATACTAGGAATAGAGAACATCTAGAGTATACGAGGAATGGAGAACATCTAGAGTATACGAGAAATGGAGAACATCTAGAGTATACGAGAAATGGAGAACATCTAGAGTATACGAGAAATGGAGAACATCTAGAGTATACGAGGAATGGAGAACACCCAGAGTATACGAGGAATGGAGAACACCTAGAGTATACGAGAAATGGAGAACATCTAGAGTATACGAGGAATAGAGAACATCTAGAGTATACGAGAAATGGAGAACATCTAGAGTATACGAGAAATGGAGAACACCTACAGTATACGAGAAATGGAGAACATCTAGAGTATACGAGGAATAGAGAACATCTAGAGTATACGAGAAATGGAGAACACCTACAGTATACGAGGAATGGAGAACACCCAGAGTATACGAGGAATGGAGAACATCTAGAGTATACGAGGAATAGAGAACATCTAGAGTATACGAGGAATAGAGAACATCTAGAGTATACGAGGAATGGAGAACATCTAGAGTATACGAGAAATGGAGAACACCTAGAGTATACGAGGAATGGAGAACACCCAGAGTATACGAGGAATGGAGAACACCTAGAGTATACGAGGAATGGAGAACACCTAGAGTATACGAGGAATGGAGAACACCCAGAGAATACGAGGATGGAGAACACCTAGAGTATACGAGGAATGGAGAACACCTAGAGTATACGAGAAATGGAGAACACCCAGAGTATACGAGAAATGGAGAACATCTAGAGTATACGAGGAATGGAGAACATCTAGAGTATACAAGAAATAGAGAACACCTAGAGTATACAAGAAATAGAGAACACCTAGAGTATACAAGAAATAGAGAACACCTAGAGTATACAAGAAATAGAGAACACCTAGAGTATACAAGAAATAGAGAACACCTAGAGTATACAAGAAATAGAGAACACCTAGAGTATACAAGAAATAGAGAACACCTAGAGTATACAAGAAATAGAGAACACCTAGAGTATACAAGAAATAGAGAACACCTAGAGTATACGAGGAATGGAGAACATCTAGAGTATGCGAGGAATGGAGAACACGTAGAGTATACGAGGAATGGAGAACACCTAGAGTATACGAGGAATGGAGAACACCTTGAGTATACGAGAAACGGAGAACACCTAGAGTATACGAGAAATGGAGAACACCTAGAGTATACGAGAAATAGTGGGACGGGGTGAACAGACTGGCAACACCAACATAAATAATTATGGACTGTTTATCGTCATGCTGCAGTGTTTACCAGGACCATCAAGATAGGCTGTTTATCGTCATGCTGGAGTCTTTACAAGGACCATCGTTGCAGACTGTTTATTGTTAGTCTGCACTGTTTACCATCATGGTAACATGTTTATCACCATGCTGGGCCCGGCTCTCTAGCGAAGTTGGTTAAATCTGACTTTCGCCGCGGCCGGGTGACGAACTCCTTGTGGTCCGGGTTCACTCCCGGGGGTAGGCAGAAAAGCCACATTTCTCCCAGATTAACGGTACCTATAATGGAATCAATGCCGAAGGGTTGCGATATCCATAGTACCGAGCCAAAGGGTTTACAACTCATGGTTTCTGGATACGTTAAAAAAAAAAAAAAAACCATGCTGGACTGTTTATCATCATGGTAATCTGTTTATCACCACGCTGGACTGTTTATCATCATGGTAGGGACTGTTTATTGTCATTGGATGGAAGGTTTATGTTTAAGAAAGAATTGACAGTACATGGATGGGTAGCTATGGAAAGAGAAGATCACCAAAGCTACACGACATAATCTAGGAAACTTGATGCTCAAAGCTGCTTCTTTTAATGCCTTCAATTAGTTTCCCAGAGCTCGGTATCTTGTTTTTGTTTAGTTAAGGATCGATGCTATCGCGTACGCGTTGTTTTGAACATCCTTCAGTACATGTAGAAGTGATGCCAGGAAGAGATGATCTTACAGATGAACCGACTGCAGTAACAGACACAGGTCATCAAACAGACTGTCCGCATACGACAGTGATGCTCTAGATAACATATCTCTCTACACATTGTTGACCGCGTTTTACAAAGATATACATGGGGAGAGAACATGACACACCCGAACCGATATAGAACACGTAGCTAGAACATGACAGAACCAGACCTACATGAAACACGCAGAGGGAACGTGACCAAAGCAAGCCTAATCTCAGCCAGTGTGTACCTGTGGTTATACCTGGTTATACTACACTTGATGGTGTCATGCGTTCCTATTACGTTTTTCGCCCAAAACACACCGTGATTAGCCGTTCTTTCATGCCCGCTGACCTTTCACACGCGCTAGTCTAAGTTACAGAGGTGTCCTGATATTTTGCGTTTGATGCTATGAGCTTTCTATATTGCGTGTGTGTTTTCCTCGTTGTTATTAGCTGTGAGCGGCCGGCGAATTGCGTATATTATAGCCTTAGGACTTAAGTACGATATGAATTTAGTTCAGCTGTCAGCGTTGAGAATCGTCAAGGACAGCAGCGTTGCTTTTCTGCAGCAAGACGGCTTTTTAGGACCCACCGTAAAAAATAAAAAAATATGAAACCACGGGACGTAGGCTGCACTCTCTCGTGGAACGTAGGCTGCACTCCCTCGTGGGCCGTAGGCTGCACTCTCTCGTCGGACGTAGGCTGCACTCTCTCGTGGGACGTAGGCTGCACTCTCTCGTGGGACGTAGGCTGCACTCTCTCGTCGGGCGTAGGCTGCACTCTCTCGTGGGACGTAGGCTGCACTCTCTCGTGGGACGTAGGCTGCACTCTCTCGTGGGACGTAGGCTGAGGCTGTGCCCCAACATTCCTTACTTAGCGTTGAGGGGAACGAGAGCTCTGTATTACAAGCATGTTGAGGTGGAGATGCTGTGTGTTGGTACCAGGGCGAAAGAAGGATCTTTAGATAAACCTCACTCCTACAGTCGCTGGTATTTCTCAGAGCTCAGACTATGTGAAGAACTGAGTTTGAATCATCAGAAGAAACACGATGGCGGTTACAAAACAAAGACAAAATAAAATTGCACATTTTGCTGAGGGGAGAAGAACGAGAGATAAACATAGTTTGACAACATAAATAGATGTCGAAAGTCTAACAAAATTATTGTCCACTTTGTTTGGCCCTTAATTGACAACCTGGCATCAATATCCTCAGCAACACCTCTGACCAGCTAAATGCCACGTTTGACAGACAAGAAAAAATAAAACAAATGTGCAGGCGGGACGAAATAACACGGATGTTGGGCTTTTTGTTGCCTGAAATGTTGAGAGAAATTATTTGGATTCCGGAATAGCAAGAAACACGTCTTAGACATTTTCTGTGAGGTATTTTGAATTCTTCTTTATGTCTTCCCATATTGTGGAATACCAGAGTGAAGCCACAAATGAGAGCTATCGGAAGATGGCCAGGAAAGCGATAATAAGTGTGATTATGTTCCATTATTGAATAATACACACACACACACACACACACACACACACACACACTAATTATAGGGAAAGGACAGATTAGCAAATGTGTGTTGTCGTGAGTCCATGCGTGGACACATGGACGGACAGCAGCTGTATGTCCACCCACTGACAGATGAAGAGAGAGGTAGTCGCAGGTGGCAGTGGTAGCTTTAGTAGATGGAGGATCGCCTGGCGGTGGTCAGTTCACTCCCCCCCCCCCCGTCAATTCAGCCTCGAATGAGTACCAGGAAATGCCCGGAGAAGTAAAGGCGTTAGTGCTGATTGATCAATAAAAAATGAATGGAGCATTCTATGCCCAGTGTGCCTCTAGAGCGACAAGGGTCTTGTACTTCCACTCTTTCAAGTCAGCAGGTAGGCACAGAGCTTTGAGGACAGACAGATACACGGACATAGACAGACAGACAGACAGACGGACTCACAGTCAGTCAGACAGACAAACATACGGACTGACGGACAGACAGATAGACGGACGGACAGATAGATAGACGGACGGACAGACTGACAGCTAATCAGACAGGTAGATAAATAGAAGGACGGACAGTCGTACAGGCAGACAGGCAGACAGGCAGACAGACAGATAGACAGGCAGGCAGACTTATTGACGGACGGACAGATTGAGAGCCAGTCAGACAGACAGACGGACGGACAGACATACAGACGGACAGACGGACATATGGACTGATAGACAAACAGACAGACAGAATAACATACACACAGATAGACAATGACCTGTGTATATAATAATTAGGCAGATAGATAGCTATATGTATGTAGATGGCTGACAATTAGTTCAGTATTTCATTCTCATTATCATCATGTGTGTGCCCTCAGACGTCACATAGTGCCCTCATTCCATCCCCCCACCCCGCTCTAATGCATGCAACTCTTCCGATTTTTCACTTGCAGTTCAGCCCAGGATTTTTTTTCCCTGGTCAAAATGTTCCTCTTAATGTTTTCCTTACACCTTCTCTGTTTTTCAGACCGTTTGTTTCCCATTTCAAAGCCATTTTGTTTTTAATTCTTTGCTCACTTCGTCTCAGATTGTGCCCAGTATACCTCCACATTCTTTGTCTTGTTGCAGTCGACACAGGTATTTCTCCAGATATTTCTCGGATCTCCTCACTTTGTTTTTAATTCTTTGCTCACTTCGTCTCAGATTGTGCCCAGTATACCTCCACCTTCTTTGTCTTGTTGCAGTCGACACAGGTATTTCTCCAGACATTTCTCGGATCTCCTCACTTTGTTTTTAATTCTTTGCTCACTTCGTCTCAGATTGTGCCCAGTATACCTCCACCTTCTTTGTCTTGTTGCAGTCGACACAGGTATTTCTCCAGACATTTCTCGGATCTCCTCACTTTTGTTTTTAATTCTTTGCTCACTTCGTCTCAGATTGTGCCCAGTATACCTCCACCTTCTTTGTCTTGTTGCAGTCGACACAGGTATTTCTCCAGACATTTCTCGGATCTCCTCACTTTGTTTTTAATTCTTTGCTCACTTCGTCTCAGATTGTGCCCAGTATACCTCCACCTTCTTTGTCTTGTTGCAGTCGACACAGGTATTTCTCCAGACATTTCTCGGATCTCCTCACTTTGTTTTTAATTCTTTGCTCACTTCGTCTCAGATTGTGCCCAGTATACCTCCACCTTCTTTGTCTTGTTGCAGTCGACACAGGTATTTCTCCAGACATTTCTCGGATCTCCTCACTTTGTTTTTAATTCATCCCAATTTATGTTCACAATTGTTCTGACATTTGTTTTCAAATGTATTTAACTTTCGTTCCATAATCTGTACTGGTTCTCAAACTTTTGCTAGAACATGTTAGAATTTAAATAACGTCGGAAATGAAGATTCGCAGTTTGGTCTCAGAGCTGTATAACTTAGAACTCCATATTTTGTTAAGGCTTTTTGTTGTTGTTACTTACAAAACTGCAACCCAAATAGGTGAAATCATTATTATTGATTTGGTTAGGCTTAAAAAAAGCCAACATACACCCAGAAAGAGAATGTACAAATGAAACAATAACACTTGCCATCTGACAGATGTCGGCAAGCCAATCAGATCGGAGTCAGAACTCGTGCAGACCATACACCACATGTTGTGTCTGTGGTGTGGGCAGATGACAGCTGTTGATACAAGCTGAAGCCAACTCACACTTTCATCTCTATAAATTCTGCTCGTGGTGTTTGTGTGTTTGTTTATAGAGTATGGGTTTGCTACGTCAACTGTTACGGGGGACTAAGCCACCCTTGAGGGTCACCTCTCAAGTCTGTTCAGTCGATCACACAAATAGGCCATGATTTCGCCACAACCCTGAGAGAACCAGATACCAGAACATTTAGAGAAGGGCATATGACAGCTTTGTTGTTTTTAATAAACCGACGAAAGAGAGTCAGTCGAGACACTTTGAAGAACTAGTAAGTCGAGACACTGAAGAACTAATCAGTCGAGACACTGAAGAAATAGTCAGTGGAGACACGTTAAAGAACTAGTCAGCCGAGACACTTTGAAAAACTAGTCAGCCGAGACACTTTGAAGAACTAGTCAGTCGAAACACTTTGAAGAACTAATCAGCCGAGACACTTTGAAGAACGAGTCAGTCGAGACACTTTGAAGAACTAGTCAGTCAAGACACTTTGACAAACGAGTCAGTCGAGACACTTAGAAGAACTAGTAAGTCGAGACACTATGAAGAACTAGTTAGTCGAGACACTTTGACAAGCGAGTCAGTCGGGACACTTAGAGGAACGAGTCAGTCGGGACACTTTGAAGAACTAGTCAGTCGGGACACTTTGAAGAGAGAGCGAAGACACTTTGAAGAACTAGTCGGTCGGACACTTTGAAGAACTAGTCGGTCGGGACACTCTGAAGAACGAGTCAGTCGGGGCACTTTGAAGAACTAGTCGGTCGGACACTTTGAAGAACTAGTCGGTCGGGACACTTTGAAGAACGAGTCAGTCGGGACACTTTGAAGAACTAGTCGGTCGGACACTTTGAAGAGAGAGCGGAGACACTTTGAAGAACTAGCCAGTCGAGACACTTTGAAGAGAGAGTGGAGACACTTTGAAGAACTAGTCAGCTCTGACACTTTGAGGAGATTGCGGAGACACTTTGAAGAATTAGTCAGTCGATACACTTTGAAGAACTAGTCAGTCGAGACACTTTAAAGAACTAGTCAGTAGAGACAATTTGAAGAATTATTCAGCAGTGACACTTTGAAGAGATTGCGGAGACAATTTGAAGAACTAGTCAGTCTAGACACTTTGAATAACTAGTCAGTCGAGACACTTTGAAGAACTTGTCAGCAGTGACACTTTGAAGGAAGAATAACTGAAGCAGTCAATAGACAGTATATATATATATATATATATTTTTTAAAGACCATCCTTGAGGTATTTACTTGAAATACTACACATCACTATGTTTTTAAAGTAGATATTGAATGAAAGAAGAGAAGAAACAGACGCACAGAAGCAGATGGGAAAGTATATCAGCGAACGACTTGCTGGGCCAGACATGGCTGCGGGCGAGTTAAAACTGTTTGCCTGCTTCGCCTCAACTGTCCAACCTGTCAGGCCAGGGTTTGGCCACGTCAAACATTTGCTCGTTGGCAATAGATGCCGAAACCTGACCTAAAGGATGAACCAGTGCAAGTGTCAATGACAAGGAAGTCTTGATATGGCCTGTGGACACAAACACTATACAGACTGTGCAATATTAGCTCATGCAATGTTTCTCTTGTGCAATCGAGGGGAAATTAGTGAATCTGAGAATGGTTTTGATACAATATTCACCACAGCAAGAAGCTAATTTTGCTGGAATAAACCGAACATACTGGAAAATGAGTATTTGGTAGAGAAGCAGAGGGAGTGGTGAAACAACTGATGGGAACTCTGGGAAGGACAGAGACAAAGAGATGAAAGTATATAGATGGAGAATAAAGAGGAGAGTAAGAGAGAAAAGAAAGAGATCAGACATAACACACATACTCACACACTCACACACACACACACACCACGACCGATCAGAGAGAGAGAGAGAGAGAGAGAGAGAGAGAGAGAGAGAGAGAGAGCGGAAAAGATATCTAAACAGAGAGAAACAGAGAGAGAGAGAGAGGGGGGAGAGAAGAGTGAGCAGAAAGAGCAAGGAGAGAAGACAGAAGACAGAAAAGAAAGAGCTAACGACCGAAAGAGTCGTAAATAAGGTATACATACGAGTTTTCATTCGGCCTTTCCACACACACACACACACACACACACACACACTCACACACACACATTCACACACACACACTCACACACACACACACAATCACACACACACACATTCAAACACACATTCACACACACACACACACACCATCTAAATATACAAATCATCATCATCATCATCAGGTAACACTACGTGATGTCAGGTCTGTCGTTGGTGTTGACTGTCTGATCAGCTTCCTCCATCTTTGGCGGTCAGATACGATGGACTTCATGGTGGCTTGCCTAAGTCCTATCCAGTCAGGTTTTCTATCTAGTTCCTTAGGGCTCTTACCTAATCTGCTCTTCCCCTTCGCTGAGCCCTGTAGTAGTGCTTGTGAGAGCCCGTTAGATATTGTTGTGTATACGTACCACTGCATTTGTCGCCTTGTCACTGTAGATAACATCTCTAGCAGATATGCTCTGACATCGAAGGAGGCTCCCCCTTGTCGGCTCTTACGACATGCTTGTTGCAGTTGTCGGCTCCTACGACATGCTTGTTGGGGGATTTGGGGGGGGGGAGGGGTCTATTCTTGTTTTCCCCACAATGGAACCCCGAAAGGCACACAGGAACATTACAAGAGATGAACGCTACTGGGCATCCTATGAGATTCAATGATTCACAGTTCGAAGGTAACTAGTAATTGTGAGGAGCGGCCTAGGATTTTTGGGGGCAGTGTAGATTTGGCAGGGAACACGTGGCCAGGGGGAAGGGAGTGTGAGGGGGGGGGGGGCGAGGCTCCAGATATTCATCGCTTTTGGAGTAGTGTGGAGATAATGTGGCAGACACACCTGTATCTATGAGACACAACTGTATCTGGGAGACACACCTGTATCTGGGAGACACATTTTTATCTGGGAGATACACCTGTATCTGGGAGACACACCTGTCTCTAGCAGACAATTTTTTTTCTAGGAGACACGCCTGTATCTGGGAGACACGCCTGTATCTTGGAGACACATCTGCATCGGGGAGACACACCTGTATCTGGGAGATAACCTGTATCTGGGAGACACACCTGTATCTGGGAGACACACCTGTATCTGGGAGACACATCTGCATCTGGGAGACACATCTGCATCTGGGAGATACATCTGCATCTGGGAGACACACCTGTATCTGGGAGATAACCTGTATCTGGGAGACACACCTGTATCTGGGAGATAACCTGTATCTGGGAGACAAACCTGTATCTCGCAGAAACATCGGCATCTGGTATACACACTAGAGAGATCTGCCATAATGAACTTTTCAGCTTTTGTTGTGGCTTTCTCAGTGCCATTTCTACAGCCTGTCTGGTTGTGGCGCCAAACTGAAAGCTGTCCCCTACGTGAGCCAGATTCGGTTGTGTCTCTCTTGATGCAAAAGAGCGGAAACCAGCAGCGACAAGGTTTCCTACAGCTTTGCTCCCGCCAAAGAGTCGTTTTCCATGCTGTAATTCGCCACCAAATATGTCCTTTGGAAACCAGTGGTTTGTCATCAGGGCTAGTTAAAATATCACCTTTGGAAACCAGTGGTTTGTCGTGAGGGCTAGTTGAAATATTACCTTGGTCTCGTTGTTTTTTTTTTTTGTGTGTGTATAGAAAGCAGTATGTTTTCAACTGTTTAATGTAGGGCTGTATCGAATAGTGATTTTCACTATTCGGTAGAATACGAATAGCTGGACTAACTATTCGGCCGAATACGAATAGTGAATTATCATCATCAGGTGCTTTGCCGACTGGCATGGGCGATTATGCCTCGCCACAATCTGCGATCTCCTGCAGCATGTATCAGTTCGTGTGCTGACACACCTCCATGCCATGCAACAAGACTGTCAAGAATCTTCTCTCGTTGTCTTCCTCTATCTCTCCTTTCACAGATCTTTTCAGTGGTCACCACATGTTCCATTTTCCCTCATCTTATAACATTGCCGAAAAATGATGACTGTCTCCTTCTGATGTCTGTCAGTAGTTGTCTTCGGGCTCCCGACTCTATCAAAACCTTTTTGTTGCTTTTTTTTTTCTTTGCTGTCCAAGGCATTTTAAGCATTGTTCTGTAAAACCACATCTCTGAGGCCTCAAGAAATTGTTTGGCCTGTCTACCGACTGTGCAGGATTCACAGCCATATGTTAAAACTGGATGCATGTAGCAAGCAAGAATTATTTTTCTAACCTTCAATGACAAAGATATATTGCATAAGATGTTCTTCCTTTTATAAAATGCAGTTTTTGCCTGTCCTATTCTGTTTCTTATTTCAGTAATGCATCTTGTATCTGATGTTATCCATGTGCCCAGATACTTAAATTTCTGTACTTGACCCAAAATAAAACCATTGACTTTTATTACACATTTGGGAATAATTATTTTCTTTGATACCACCATTACTTCTGTCTTCCCACTATTCAAACTGAGGCCCATTCTTCCACTTTCGTGTATAAAATAGACCTTAAAAAAAACAAAAACATCCATAATGTCAAATGTACCCTGAAATTGTACTTCACAAAATGTAGTACAGAATAGTAAACATTTAAAAACATTTCATGTTTTGCATCTTTCAGTCAGTCAGTCTGTGGTAACTAATACCTAGGAATGAAAGTATTCTTAGTTTTATAACAAGTAACTAAACTTGTAAATTATCACTGACAGCTTGGTTAATCCATGAAAGCGGCATTAGCTTTAAAAAAAATCGTTCCATGTTGTCAGCCAGCATAAAGGCAGCTTCTTTTCTCACTGAAGGTATTTCCAGCTGTACTAAACAGACGTTCACTTGGTACGCTCGTAGGTGGTGCACAAAGATAACGCTTGACAGTATGAACCAAGGTGGGAAATCTTGATATGTTTATTTTCCATCAATCCAGAAAGGGGTGTAAGGAAACCACTATTTATATTCGGCCCGACCGCAACTATTCGGCCGAATACCGAATATTTATTAGGTCCACTATTCGGCCCCGAAGCGAATACGAAGCGAATACTCGGTACAGCCCTAGTTTAATAATATGCACTCAAAGTGCACACGACTCTTTGTATGTTGTTGCCCTCAGCTAAGAGTGCTAAATGTTGTATCTACTCCCCCTGGATCAAGCAGAGTATAATGTTCTCCAGATTTTTTTCTTTTTTCTAAACCTTTTTTTTTCTAAACATTCAGATCACACCGTGATCAAGTTAGATTTTAAAAGGCACTCAGCTTGATTAGAATAATTGTACAACATGCCGTGGGAAGGGGTACAATCTGCTTTACAAAAGATGAAATGTCTTGTAAAGTGGTTTATTAAATCACTGACTGTGGCACCGAATTGTTTAAAATAACAATGAACTGCTAAACAGAAATGTTAATCAAGCAAAGACTGTGGCGCAAAGTGGTTTGTACGACCAGAAAAGCGAAGAGGCAACGTTGCAGCTGATGGTGCTTCCATCAGAAACACAGTTACATTAGATCGATTGTCCTGAGTCCCGAGGGTAATGATACGTGAGGTTCATGAACCTCTGACCACACAGACATCAGCTGCATTACCTAGTTCCGCCTCACAGAATGATATGTCCTTCAATTACCCAGAGTGCTCCACTCGTGTATGGGAAACATTCACCTCATCGCGATCAAACATCAAACAGTGGTGTTGACACAGGCCACTGAGTTAGCCACTAACTGATGCCGGTGCACTGTGCGTGTGCGTGGTTTGTCCTGTTGGTAAACATTGCAGAGTGGCTCGGTTGTCAGTCGTTAGTGGGCTGTCAAATGGAAGTCGCGAGTTCCATCCCATGAGTCGTTCAGTACTGTTAATGTGTGCGTCTACTACTGCGTGCATGTGTGTTTCTGTAGACTCTTAAAGAAACAATACAACAGTGAGACGATTCATGTGCAGATGAAGACAGACGCCTAGATGAAACCTAAGACTAGAGATAGAGTCTTGGTCCAGGAACTGTGCCATGCTAAACATGTGCAATTATTAGGCAAGTTTACCATGTGAAGTGACTACCTCCAACCACCCTCATAGTACCCCGATGTTCCCTCTGTCTTCCCTTCACAAAAACTGTTTACCCTGGAACGGCAACCTGGTCCTGTCTCCTCGTGTGTTTTGTCTGCACAGAGGAGAGACGGGATACTCAGCTTTAAGGCAGACACATCCAGCTTTTCTCTTTGTCTGTCTACTTGGAAAGTATTTGAAACAGCGGGTCAGAGAGACATACAAGCATGACACAAAACACATGTGATCACGGGAAGAGTCCATGCGTGCTGGCAAGTGCTCATCAACATGACACGTCAAGTCAGTACAGAATGTTACCCTTGCATGTGAGTAAAATAATAATGAGCAATTAAGTGTACGTTTCGACAGACACAATGAAAGATCGATCGACTGACCAATCGATTCATCGACAAACAGATGGACGGGTGGAACGAACGAACTCACAAACTTTATTTTCATAGGGTTAGGAATTTTGCACGCCGGCCCGTCTACCATTCTGCACTTCTAGTCTCCAACGTGGCATACATAATTTCATTCATACATCATTTCATTAATACATCATTTCATTCATTCATCATTTCATTCATACATCATTTCATTGATACATCATTTCATCCATACATCATTTCATTGATACATCATTTCATTCATACATCATTTGACTGATACATCATTTCATTCATACATCATTTCATTGATACATCTTTTCATTTATACATCATTTCCTTCATACATCATTTTATTAATACATCATTTCATTCATACATCATTTCACTGATACATCATTTCATTCATACATCATTTCATCGATACATCTTTTCATTTATACATCATTTCATTCATACATCATTTCACTGATACATCATTTCATTCATACATCATTTCATTGATACATCTTTTCATTTATACATAATTTCATTCATACATCATTTCACTGATACATCATTTCATTCATACATCATTTCATTCATACATCATTTCACTGATACATCATTTTATTCATACATCATTTCATTCATACATCATTTCATTCATGCATCATTTCATTCATACATCATTTCATCCATTCATCATTTCATTCATACATCATTCATTCATACATCATTTCATTCATACATCATTTCATTCATTTATCATTTCGTTCATTCATCATTTCATTCATACATCATTCATTCATACATCATTTCATTGATACATCATTTTATTCATACATCATTTCACTGAAACATCATTTCATTCATACATCATTCATTCATACATCATTTCCTTCATACATCATTTCATTCATACATCATTCATTCATACATCATTTCATTCATACATCATTTCATTCATACATCATTTCATTCATACATCATTTCACTCATACATCAACTAATGATAAACATTAACAACAGAATCATAATATGAAATACAAGCACTGGAATGTGCAGATTTCTAACTACAGTCAGTAAACAGCGGAAACTGTAACAATTCTAGGAGAAATGTAAACTATGTTGTCTACAGTACTTTTAATCTTGTATAGGGAGCGTGTCATCTGTGCTCAGATATTATTCGAACAATTTCCGATTGTATATACAGGGACCAGTGATGTTTTTGATTTGGTGTGGAAGACAGTTACACAATTAAGCTGCCGAGTACGCCAAGATGGTTTTGTAAAGGTCTATCCTAGGTTTAGGGATGTTTATATTTATTATGATGCCAGTTTTCTATCATGTTCTTGTTATCCAATATAAGTTTGTTGTTGTCTAAATGTTGATAAATTATATTATAAATATGTTTTTCTAAAAGTTTAGATAGTGATGATAGCAGGAAGATTGGTCTATAGTTACTTGGAGTACTACTGTTTGAAAAATCTCAATTTAGATGTGAAAACACTTTTACAGTCTTATTGCAGAAGTCTTTAACAATATATTGGTTGTCAATAAAGACAACAACTTGCAACAACAACAACAAAAAAACTGGCTCAGCAATCAAAGGATTCCACAAAAAACATAGATAGATAGATAGATAGATAGATAGATAGATAGATAGATAGATAGATAGATAGATAGATAGATAGATAGATAGATAGATAGATAGATAGATAGATAGATAGATAGATAGATAGATAGATAGATAGATAGATAGATAGATAGATAGATAGATAGATAGATAGATAGATAGATAGATAGATAGATAGATAGATAGATAGATAGATAGATAGATAGATAGATAGATAGATAGATAGATAGATAGATAGATAGATAGATAGATAGATAGATAGATAGATAGATAGATAGATAGATAGATAGATAGATAGATAGATAGATAGATAGATAGATAGAGATAGATAGATAGATAGATAGATAGATAGATAGATAGATAGATAGATAGATAGATAGATAGATAGATAGATAGATAGATAGATAGATAGATAGATAGATAGATAGATAGATAGATAGATAGATAGATAGATAGATAGATAGATAGATAGATAGATAGATAGATAGATAGATAGATAGATAGATAGATAGATAGATAGATAGATAGATAGATAGATAGATAGATAGATAGATAGATAGATAGATAGATAGATAGATAGATAGATAGATAGATAGATAGATAGATAGATAGATAGATAGATAGATAGATAGATAGATAGATAGATAGATAGATAGATAGATAGATAGATAGATAGATAGATAGATAGATAGATAGATAGATAGATAGATAGATAGATAGATAGATAGATAGATAGATAGATAGATAGATAGATAGATAGATAGATAGATAGATAGATAGATAGATAGATAGATAGATAGATAGATAGATAGATAGATAGATAGATAGATAGATAGATAGATAGATAGATAGATAGATAGATAGATAGATAGATAGATAGATAGATAGATAGATAGATAGATAGATAGATAGATAGATAGATAGATAGATAGATAGATAGATAGATAGATAGATAGATAGATAGATAGATAGATAGATAGATAGATAGATAGATAGATAGATAGATAGATAGATAGATAGATAGATAGATAGATAGATAGATAGACAGATAGATAGACAGATAGATAGACAGATAGACAGACAGATAGACAGATAGATAGACAGATAGACAGATAGATAGATAGATAGATAGATAGATAGATAGATAGATAGATAGATAGATAGATAGATAGATAGATAGATAGATAGATAGATAGATAGATAGATAGATAGATAGATAGATAGATAGATAGATAGATAGATAGATAGATAGATAGATAGATAGATAGATAGATAGATATAGATAGATAGATAACAGAAGAGGCTGCCATGACAATGTATGAGAGTCCCACCTCCGTGTTTATGAGAAACTCTCGTCTCAGCGCTCCTCTATAGACAGTTACAAGCCCAGGGTTGTACAGCAGAGAGTGGAGTCACGTGTTTACTTCTGGTCAAAGACTAAACCAGACCGACTCCGGCACGTTTGAGTCGTCTCCATAAACTGTGAACTGGGAACGTCTGAAGCTGATACGTGGTCGTCGATGAGATCCTAGACAAGACTTGGCCTTCTCAGATCAATATCGCCATTATGATACTTTTTCCACAGCTTTAAACTCAGGAAAGAGAAAGTTTATGTTTTCACACAGGAACATTTATCTGACACCAAATCTGCTTAACCGCCCGTCCGTCTGCCTGTCTGTCTGTCCGTCCGTCATTTCGTCCATCCATACATCCATGCATCTGTCTGTCTCCCGGCGGGTCGGTCAGTCTGTCTGCCTGCCCGCCTGTCCGTCCGCCTTTCTGTCTGCATTTATGTTTGTCTGTATGTGAGTATGTCTGTTCACATCATCAAGTTCTTACCACTACTAATAATATTGACTGTCCAGATATCGCTCTAAACACCCCCCCCCCCCACCCCACCCCCCGCACCCCCGCACTTTTTCTTGAAAATGTCCCACATAAAGTTCATAAATCTCCTAAGATGAGATTTAACAGAGAAAATGACCTTGTGTGTGCAGAAGAGCCTAGAGGAAAACAACGTCAGACATTCGAAACGTTGCAGTAGCACAGAAGCAAACATCATATAGACACTGGCTACTTGATTAAACCCAACGATAGAGTGGGTTGGAGAGTCCTGATCGCCAATGTGCACTCGAAACCAGACAGCGGAAGAAGGAAATATAACAACTCAGTTTACAACCTAACCGTCAATGAGTGTCATTTAATAATGCACAAATTGGATTTTGGTTTTATATAACTGTGGATTGTGGTTTTGTAAAACTGCATGACTGATATAATCAACAACACGTTACTACAAATGTGGGTCGACTTTCTCCAGAATGCAGCGAGTAATTGCCCATGTCTCAGACACATTCCAAATCTGACGGTAGCACAGCAGAAAGCAGCTGCTGCTTAAATCCTTATCATGGCTGAATGTGGTGGTTTGTCGAGTGATGTATGATATTGCAATGCAAACGAAGAGATCGATAGGGCATCATATGGGGAACTAGTTCATCAGGCTAACAACACGCTCTCTGGTTATTGCGCTGCACGCGCGATTTGACAAGACAAACTCTCCAACCCATTACAGCTGCCAGCAAGCGTTTATTTACGGGATGCAAGCAAACATGGAGCCGTGGTGGAGATAGCACAAGCTTGTGTGGTTGCGCCAAATGTCATCCTTCATATAGACTGCAAACAGCATCCCAGCAAGTCAGCTGCAAGAATTCTGGCACAAATGAAGAGATGGAAAGAAGAAAGAAAGGAAGACATGGGGGCTTATGACCACTTGTGATCGATTCAGGACGTCTCTATTACAAGGAACTCGCAATTCAGCCATCAATTCTGAGCCTGTAGGATGGGCCCTGGTCGTGATAGCCAGCCAGTGTTTGAGACACCACCGTTTTATGTGCTCGCGGGAGATGGATGGCCGCTAGTTATGTCGCCATTACCGGTCCGCCTGTCTCTGAAATTAGCCACTTCCGGCCTGTGGCGTCTGAGACTGCGGTTACTCCAGTGGAAGAAAACAAAACCAACGAAACAAATTACTTGCTCACTCAAACAGGAAGTGAGACATCCCATTTTCACAGCAGACATACGATAGAGTATAGACCTGCTGACTTCTAGCTTTTTTTTTTTTATCCCAGCTTTTATACCAGATTCACTCTCGTTTATGTATAGTTTATTTCTTGAAATTACGGTGCAATTTTTGCAGAAATCGAATACATGGAACCAAAAGGCGCAAATATCGCAACCAGTATGTAAACCACAAGTCATTCAATATTTTAAGAACCAGTGTGAAAGGTGGTGAAAATAAATTTAGCGAACGTTAATATTTAAAACAATGTTTTCCTGTAATTAATTTAAATAATGCGGACATAAACAATACATTGCACAATTTATTGCCAGGCATATTTCGCTGTATCTCGTCATGTGCGTTACTACAGAGTTACCTCAATTTAAAATGAAGCACAAAACAGTAATATACTTGACACTGGAGTAATTGTGCAATAAACAAACAGTACAACAACGCTCCGCCTCGAACTATACGTGATCGAAGTATCAATAGTCTGACAACTGGCCAAGCCAATCGCCGAGTCATTATCTATTCATTGTGATGGTTGTTGCTTCTGGGCACTGTAGGGAAGTCTATTGTCAATGGGATAGAGCTAAAATATCAGTGGGAAGTCTGACCACACACCTTTACACACCAGCTGACACAATAGTGTGGGGACCACACACCAGCTGATACAATAATGTGGGGACCACACACCAGCTGATACAATAATATGGGGGACCACACACCAGCTGATACAATAATGTGGGGACCACACACAGTTTTGACAGCATTCTTGTAGAGAAACAGGCTGGGAATGAAAAGAAAATTGATTCAAGAAACGAAACAAGATATAAACAAAGCGTGTGGCTTACACTTTAAAACTCTTTTAAAAACCCGTGTTGAGGAAAGAAGCCAACAAGACGAAAGAGAGAAGAAAGTGAAAGAGAGGGAGAGAGAGAGAGAGAGAGAGAGAGAGAGGGAGAGAGAGAGAGAGAGAGAGAGAGAGAGAGAGAGAGAGAGAGAGAGAGAGAGAGAGACCGATCGACAGCCCAACAGACAGACAGACAGACAGACAGACAGACAGACAGACAGAGATGTTAAATGTTCTACTCCAGAGTTGCATTAACACTAGCTAACTCAAAGGGACACGGTGATAATCAAACTAAAGCAAATGAATGCAACACTGTTCAGCCGTACCTGAGTTATATTAAGGGACCGACGCTCGCGAATTTAGAGCAGTAGGTGAGTTAGAGAATGTTTCAGATATTACCTGAGACTATAAACCTATAACTGGAGGTTTCACACACTCATGTAACCTTTGTTAACTTATGGAAACATAAAATATGTAGATATCGGCAATATAAAGCCAGTTTCAATGCGTTGTTTTGCCAAACCTGTGGCTCGATACACTTGATTTCGACAAGCATTTGTTGAGCGTGTTCTTTGACTGCTCCATGTGTCCTGTCTGATATGACAGACCCTACCAGCTAAGCTACCATAGACAAGACATCACTTATTACAGAGACACCTAAATAGAAGAGAATGTCTGTCTCTAACTGTGGGTCGTAGGTTCTTTATGTCATGTAATCGACTATGGTCAAACCTGAGGCACATAGGACACACCCGTCTATCACATTGTTCTATTGACCGCCATGAATTTATAGGCTAGTTGCTGCTGGATGATAGAAATTGTCCATTTTATTTCTTAGGTCAAGTATTCTGGTCGTTTTCTGATGAAGACTTTGGTTGAAGCGTTCGCGTGTAAATGGATGCGTCATTTTCAGTCCGAATTCTGTATATCACCTGAGTCACGACTCGTCCGCCCTTTACTGTAGTCTTACAAGCATAACAGTAGTCTTACAAGCATAACAGTAGTCTTACAAGCATAACAGTAGTCTTACAAGCATAACAGTAGTCTTACAAGCATAACAGTAGTCTTACAAGCATAACAGTAGTCTTACAAGCATAACAGTAGTCTTACAAGCATACCAGTAGTCTTACAAGCATAACAGTAGTCTTACAAGCGTAACAGTAGTCTTACAAGCATAACAGTAGTCTTACAAGTATAACAGTAGTCTTACAAGCATAACAGTAGTCTTACAAGCATAACAGTAGTCTTACAAGCATAACAGTATTCTTGTAGTCTGACAAGCATAACAGTAGTCTTACAAGCATAACAGTAGTCTTACAAGCATAACAGTAGTCTTACAAGTATAACAGTAGTCTTACAAGCATAACAGTAGTCTTGCAAGCATAACAGTAGTCTTACAAGCATAACAGTAGTCTTGTAGCCTGACAAGCACAACAGTAGTCTTACAAGCATAACAGTAGTCTTAAAAGCATAACAGTAGTCTTACAAGCATAACAGTAGTCTTACAAGTATAACAGTAGTCTTACAAGCATAACAGTAGTCTTACAAGCATAACAGTAGTCTTACAAGCATAACAGTAGTCTTGTAGTCTGACAAGCATAACAGTAGTCTTACAAGCATAACAGTAGTCTTACAAGCATAACAGTAGTCTTACAAGCATAACAGTAGTCTTACAAGCATAACAGTAGTCTTACAAGCATAACAGTAGTCTTGTAGTCTTACAAGCATAACAGTAGTCTTGTAGTCTTACAAGCATAACAGTAGTCTTACAAGCATAACAGTAGTCTTACAAGCATAACAGTAGTCTTACAAGCATAACAGTAGTCTTACAAGCATAACAGTAGTCTTACAAGCATAACAGTAGTCTTACAAGCATAACAGTAGTCTTACAAGCATAACAGTAGTCTTACACTTAAGTCTATCAGCTTGCTCAGTTCCCTGCACGCCTGCCTGTCGTGCCTATCTTCGGACCCAGCCCATCTCTATCTTCCTGAGCATACTCCTTGATTCACCGAGAAAACACGTGTGGGTGAAACTCTGGTCTTTAGCCGTGTTAACATTTTAGTCACTACCATGACCTCCATAGTCAGACTAATTGTGTTGAAGGCAAACACTTTGACTCAACAACACGAGATGTTGTGTTATATAACACATCTGCAGCCATACAGTTGTCCTGCAGTGTTGTGTCGGTGTGGATGAGCTCAACGGCGCACCTTTCTACACACTTACCTGACTTGCCATTGATGGGTTTTTACAGAGAGATGTCAGCATACCGTGATGATGTGCAGCTTCTAGGAAACTCAGCCTTTACTCCACATGGGAGAAGCTGGGATCTGCAATCATTGTCATCAAATTGTGTCGACGTCTCATGACCTAATTTTGTTGTTTTTTTTTTTTTAAATAAGACATTTTACAACAAGGTCACATCTCTCTTTCTCTTTCTTCACACACGGATTGGCTAGACACCTGCAGGGGGATCTTACTTCCATAGGGGCTTCACGATAAACTGCCTATGCCAAGTGAGATTTACATTTCATTTCTGTGAGTGGTTGTTGTAGGACCTTCGGTACAGTGAATTTTCCCAGGGGCCCATAATGCTGCTAAAACAGCCCTGCTCCCATCGCCACCCGAAAGCCACCTGAAAGTTTGAATACCCATCACATAACCAGCCAGAACACCCCTTGGCGTTAAGCTTTTTCACATCCTATACACCCCTATGCAAATGACCCATATTCAAATATGGACCTTTTCTTTATACGTATATAGTACTGTTTTTGTGTTGATAAATATAGGTCAGGATCTGGGCAAAGGAACTTACTTTAATCTCCGATTTTTTTGAAGTGAGTTATATTATGCATTCTTTGACAGGTAAGTGGGGACTTCCGGTGTAAACAGCCACAATGGCGGTACGCTTTTTCGTCCGTTGAGGCGAATGGCGCAAATTAGCTATTTTCGCTCACTTATAATGTGAACGTTTCATCGGAATGGGGTCTGAACCGTGCAATGGAGTACATGCACGTGCGTTTAGACTTCCCTCAGGGTGTATTCGACGTCCGATGGCGACTATTTACCAATTCAAAACAACTCGTAGACGGACAAGGAGAACGCGAACAGGCAAGCACGGTGGCGCCTGCAGGAAGCGACTGAAATGTGAGAGACTCAGTTTAAAGTATGTTCTTGTTCTCTACTGGAACTGCGCTTCGTTCAGTCAACGCCGACCCATTTTTGAGAAGCTCCTCTACAGCAACGACATTGTTGTCCTACAGGAAACACACCTCGGTGACGAGATCGTTAAAATTGCGGGCTTCCAATCCTTCTACAATAGACGGCACCTCGGACAGCTCATTCTTGTTCGTGACCACATACCGGTGTCTGAGGTGGACATGTCTAAGTGGAATGATGACGACTTACAAGTACACGCAGTCAGAGTGATGGGCCCGGCCCAGTTTGTGATTGTCAATGTGTACGCCTGCAATGGGAAGGTGGATACAGCGAAATGGCAGAGTTTGCTCCAGACGGAGAAAAAGAAAGTCCTTTACTGTGGAGATTTCAACGCCAGAAACCAGTGGGGCAATGTAATCACTAATAAACAGGGGGAAGACCTGGAGGATGCTCTAGTGTCTGCCAATCTAGTATGCTTGAACGACGGAAAGGTTACTCGAATGGCAACACGACAAGGGGATTCTGACAGCGTAATTGACCTGGCCCTAGTGTCTCCCTCCATTGCATCAGGATGCAGGTGGAGCACACTGGGATACCACGACAGTGATCACTTTCCTTGCGTCGTCCTGGTAGAGAAGAGCAACAACAAAGGTCATGTAATCAATGTGCCTGCTTTTATATATGACCGTACAGGGCAAGATGCCATTAGCAAAATCCGACGACGTAAAACAAGAGCAGATCGCAGACGGCGGGAGAGATGGGCCCAGCCACCATGGTGGAATGAAGTAGTCAACATGGCGTGGCTAGAAAAAAGGTAAGCTGTCAAGGCATGGCAAAAGGCAAGGAAAATTTATCCGTCACTTTCTGAACGCCTGATCAGTCTGAAAGATGAGGTCAACAAGCAGACAGTGGCTTTCAAGTTAATTGCGAAGGAAGCTAAGACAGCGAAATGGAACGAATTCTGCAAGAGCGTTTGCTCCGAGGGATCTCTTGTGACATTCTGGCGCCTTCAACGGAGCATGCACGGCGCCGCACGACCAAGGGGTATCCCTGATTTTCAGGGTACAGACCTGATATGGCAGAGAACTGATGCTGATAAAGGAAAAACCCTTCTGGCGCGCTACTTAGAGCAAACTGACCAAAAAGACGAAGCTACAAGAAAAGGGGTTAAGATGAAACTGTCGATGCTGTGCGAGAACACTGTGCTAGGCACTGATCTCACAATCACTGCAGATACCTTAAGAACTTGCCTCAAGAAATCGCGCAGCACTGCTCCAGGCCCTGACGGCATCCGATACAAGGACATGCTGATGATGTCGAATGCTGATTTGAAAAGCGTGGCAAAGGAATTCAATATCAGCATCCAGAGTGGCCAGATACAAGAGGAATGGCTCCATAGTTATTTGTTTCCACTACCAAAGCCTAATAAAGACCACTCAAAGATCTGCGGCTACAGAATCATCTCGATGCAGAATACTGTTGGCACACTTTTTGAAAAAATTGTCGCACAAAAATTGACCACCTACTTGGAACTACATGATAAGTTCCCACCAACACTTGGAGGGTACAGGTTCAATAAAGAGACATGGTTCAATGCTGCAGTTTTCGCCGACGATGTGTACTAGGGATTTCAGATTAAAGAAGAGACATGTGCGGCAGTGTTGGACTTAGAAGATGCCTACAATAAAGTACCATATGATTATTTAATGCAATTACTGCTTAAACTAGAAGTTAATCCTATTCTGATCCGCTGGATTGCTGCGGTCCTGTTCCAGAGAAAGATTGTACTAAGATGTGGTAGCTGGTCCTCAGAACCGCAAACGATATGTCCAGGCTTACCACAGGGATCACCGCTATCACCAGTCTTATTCAACGTTTATACGGTGATGATCACTGAGCAGCAGTTGAATGGAAAGGGAAGGACTTTGTCATTTGCTGATGACATTTTGATTTATCGACGAGGGCGTGATAGACAGGAGATCGCCAGCACTATGCACAAAGAACTCGATCGAATTGCCGCCTGGTGTGATGTTTCCAATGCCTATGTCAATCCTTCAAAGGCATCAGTGTCATGGTTCTCTTTGAACAATCACATTGTCAAGTCGGACTTACCAGAAGTGAAAATGCGTGATAATGTATTAATCAGAACCAACGTTATGACGTTTCTCGGGGTGAGGTTCGATCGCAGCTTGTCATTCAGGGAACACGTTGACCATGTGATAACAAAAGCACGCAAAGGTCTATCTGCAATGAGGATTATGGCTGCTTCCAATATTGAGCAAAGACTACTAATACTTCTGTTCTACGGTCTGGTCCTTTCCCCCATTGAATACGCTCTGGCCATCCTCACTGTCAGTGCTACCCAGATTGAACGACTCGAAAAGGTGCAAAATGAAGCCATGCGTATTATTTTGGGATGTACAAAAGACACATCCTGTGGAGCAATGAGGTATCTACTAGACTTCCCAACAATGAACCAAAGGATCAGGATGTGGAGGGCTCGGGCATATCTCAAAATATGTGCTGATAAGAAACATCCACTGCATCAAGCGCTTTTTAGTGAAAAGGGCGACAGACTGAAGAGGGGGAAATCGTGGCTAGGTCGGGCAGAAGATGTTATTAGGCAAATATGCAGCCTAACCGACATCATACCTGGTGCAGAATGGATACCTGTGCCTCAGGCGTTCATTTGTACATTTTCCTGTATTGTCACACTCAACAGGCGATGCAGAGAAGAGAATCCTGTCGCTGTTAATGCAGAGGTCAACGCTCTCATCGGTGAAAATTCAGATGAAGCAGATGCAATAATCTATACAGACGGATCCGTTATACGCCAAAGAAGAAGCGCATGGGCATTTACAGCACGCTCAGCGGGCAGAACAGTCAAAGAAGCCAACGGCGCCTTCTCCATGACAACCAGCAGCATGACGATGGAGGTGATGGCAGTGACACAAGCGCTTGCCTGGCTTGAAACACAAAAATACACCCGCGTGTGTATACTCAGTGATTCAATGAGTATGATCAGGAGGGTTCAAGCAGGTTCAGTGCGAAAACAATGGCTTGAATCATTACAGAAGTCCACTGTGCGTGGAGTCACCTTTATTTTTGTTCCGGGACACGCAGGCGTCGATAGAAATGAAAGAGCTGACAGGTTGGCTGGATCCGCTATCACTACCGACGGTCAGCCTATGGATCATGCTGATATTATCAATGCCCTCCGAGAAATGGGAAGGATAGAGGACTTTGGTGGCAGTGAATCCACATCACTCGCCAGAATGGCAGACTTGGGAATTAAGATCGGCACAGCAAAAAACGAGACGCACACCAGACACGCTAGAAGACTTGTTAATAAACATAGAACTGGTACTATTAGCCATCGGACGTTGGGGTTCATACTGAGGGGAGGATCTGAGCACCTATGGACATGTCCGGAGTGCAATGAGGATAACCCAACTAATTAACTAACTAACTAACTAACTAATGACAGGTAAGTGCTTTCTAAAAGTAGCGAAGACTTTTTCCATAGGACGAACTACCGCTTGTTTCGCGGAAGGACTTCTTGTTTGCTTTTGACTTGAGCGTCGCATAAATCTTTATCAGCATTTTTGACCAGCATTCCAGAGCATACAGAAGACCTAACGCCTTTTCTGTCAATTCTATCAGTATCAGTTTGAAAATCTCCGTTTCAACCGGGAATTTCAGTAGAGCATGGGATGTGTGCTGACTTCTCTTGAGGTTTGGTCGGGATCATAGTGCAAATATCCCAACCACAAACAAATCAGTGCATCCAGATACAAACTGTCAGCCAACACCGAATCAGTTCCAGTATACCAGTACTTTTTGGTACTACACCAGTCGCTTCGGGGATACTCGAAAAGGTGACTTATGGTGTCACACTTACAGGATGTTAATTGATACAGATCAATCATTATCAAGTGCCACCTACCTAGTGTCTAGCTTAGAGACAATAGTATGCTGTTCTTGAACATAAACATGGGTTGTGTGGTCTCAAGGTATGGTATCCGCCTCGAGTGCTGGAAGTCCCGGGTTCAAGCCTTGGTTAAGGCTATAATTTTTCATGTGAACTGCTAGTAATTTCTCCTGGTCTATGGACAGTTAGAGCGGACGCCCGTGTGTATTGTTGCACAGGTTAAAAAAAATACTTATGTACTCCACCAGGACATCATTCATTCATTCATTCAGTAGCATGTCCCTCGCGGAACCTCGCTGCCATAACAACCCTCCGGAAAACCTTCCTATCCTGAGCAAGATGTCCTGCGTCTGATACACCCATCTGGAGATCATCTGCCACATCCTGCTCCCATCTTCTCCTTGGCCTTCCTCTTCCTCTCTTCCCAGGCATATACCCCTCCATTATTGTTCTCTCTAGACTTCCATGACGTTTCAAGTGACCAAAATATTTCAATTTTCTTTGTTTTATTGTCTTTACTAGCCAACCCTCTTCAATATTCAGCTCTTGAAGTATGGATGCATTTGTTCTTTTCTTTACCCAAGATATTCTTAGAACCTGTCTGTAACATTTATATTCAAATGCATTTATGCGCTGTTCCGCTTGTTTAGTGAGTGTCCAGGTCTCACAGGCGTATGTTGCAATGGGAAAGATGCATGCTCTTAAAAATCTGACTTTGTAATTCTATCTGTACAATTCCATAATTTATTCAGTTGTTTTAGTCTTTGAAGAGCAATTGATAGTCGCCGTTTAATTTCTTTCATTGTGTCACCATTGTTGGTAACCAGTGACCCAAGATATTCGAAATTTTCCACCACTTCCAATCTTTCCTCATTAACATATATTTCCTTCTCCATGGCAGTTTTGTTTGTATGCATTATCTTTGTTTTTGCTATGTTAAGAAATAAGTTATGATTTTCACTATTTCTTTGGAGTGAGGTTAATAAGTTTTCTAAACCATTTTGTGATGTTGATAGTAATACTGTATCATCAGCATAACGAATTTCTGGTATTTCATGACCACCGATGTTTAGGGCATCATATTGTTCCTTGTTTATATCATCTCTTACATTTCTCATTATATTTTCGGCGTACAGGTTGAACAAATACGGTGACAGCACACATCCCTGACGGACTCCTTGCTTGATGCCAAACCAGTCTGATGTCTCTCCATCTATTCTGACTGCTGCTTGTTGGTCTTGATAGAGCATTTTAATGAGCTGCACTATATGTGATGGAAAGCCCATATTCCTCATGATTTCCCAAAGCTTCTGATGTTGTACACAGTCAAATGCTTTTGAATAATCCACAAAACATAAGAACAGATTTACATTAAATTCTCTACACTTCTCTATTATTAAACGCATGTTGAATATATGATCTCTTGTTCCTCTTCCCTGTCTAAATCAAGCCTGAGCTACATTAATCTCTTCTTCCATTTTCTTATGCAGTCTTCTCATTATAATTTTTAGTAGAATTTTACTTGCATGACTGATCAGGGCAATAGTTCGATAGTTTGTACATAATTTCAGGTCACCCTTTTTTTGGTATTGGAATGAAGATAGTTCTCTTCCAGTATTTTGGCCAAATACCATATTTCCATATCTTTTCACATAATGCAAGATAGATTTTTATGCTTTCTTCTCCTCCCGCTTTAACCAGGACATCACACAAGCGATAAACACCATGCGGATGAGGATTACCCTTGGAGAGGTCCCAGAAGCCCCTTTCAGCCGTTAGGCCATATCTATGACTAGGCCATGTTTATGCCCCGGATTTATTTAGGTCCCATGCAGAAGTCAGAGTAGGGCTTGAAGAGAAACAGTTGCATCCCGGAAGGGGACGACTGACGAAAATAGTAGCCTAACGGTGCTGCCGGGGCAAAATTGTGAGTTAAAAATCTACTAAAAGTATTTCAAAATCCTCGCCGTTGCTACTTATTATAGTATTATACTGAGATTCTTCGGACTCAGGCTTAAGTTAGAAGTAGAACGGAGCAATTATGGGTTACACGCTTGTGCCGTGATGTTGATCTGTCAAATAAATAAAAACATTTTATAAAACAGTGTGTTCAACGGAGCCATTAAAGTAAGGGCCACAACTCAAGTTGATGACTGTAGTCACATGCTGTGTTTTATTACTTCCCTGGTTTCAGAATTTTGTTTTTAAATAAGCGATTTTTTATGTTACAGTTTACTTGAAATGTCAATACGTATGGCATATTTTACCTTAGGAGATCTTTTATAAATCGAGTGAATGATTAACTGCTTTAATGACTGATTAAAATGAATATGAATTTATGTTGAGCCACTATCTGATCAGATATCACGAAAGCACAGGTTGTTAAATCATCGTCATCTACTTGTAATTTTCCAGTTTCGTCCTTTTCAGGACGAAATTTTTTGTCATTTGAAGCCCTACTCTGGCTTTTGCCAGGGGCCGCAATATAGGCAGGCCATAAATATGGCCAAATGTCTGAACGCGGTTTCTGGGACCTCTCCACGGCGATCCTCATCCGCATGGTGGCACTTTGTGTCATCGGGTGTTTATCGCTTGTGTGATGTCCTGGTGGGGTAGAAATTCATTCATTCATTCATCTACTTGTGGGGTGCAATTGTTTTTTTATTTAAAACCCCACCTTCGCTTTTGCCGGGAGCCTTGGATATAGATGGGTCATAACGGCTGAAACGGGTTTCTGGGACCTTTCCACAGGTGATCCTCATTCGCATGGTAGCACTTTGTGTTACCGGGTGTTTATAGTTTTGTGTGATGTCCTGGTGGGGTACAACAAGCAAGCGAAAGCACACCCCCCCCCCCTCCCACCCCCCACATAAGGGACAAATTGTTCGTTTTTTTTAAAGCCCATCCTGGTTGTTACCGAGGACCCTAATATAACCTGAGGATTGAAAGGGGTTTTGGGGACTTTCCCACAGGTGATTCTCATCCGAATGGTGGCACTTTGTGTTACCGGGTGTTTAACCCTCAGTGTGATGTAGGGTAAAAAGTCAGATTTTAAGACTGTTTCCCGGTATTATAAAGCCCCACCCCAGCTTCAGTCGGAGGGTCCTAATATAACCTAAAGGTTAAAAGCGGTTTCTGTGATCTGTGCCCTGGTGATCCTCATCCGAATGGTGACACTTTGCATCACCGACTGTTGGTCGCTCGTTGTACGGTCCTAGTGGGATTGAACAACAAACAGATACTAGGACAAGCTATAGCAAGGGTCAAGTGTTATCTTATGTAATAGCAATCAAGTACACTGTAGAGAAGACAGCGGTTCAGAATACCCAACCAGTTGGACGGCCAACAGTGTCCTGCACTATGTGTGCCATGAAATCATGATTGCTGTACAGAAGCGCAGAGGAAAATGTTGAAGCGAAGGAAATCTACCAGGCGTCGAGCCTCACATAAAGTAGATGACCAGAAGACAGGAAATCAAACCACTAGTGCCACCAACACAAGAGGAGCAACTGATGAGTGGTCTCAAGGCATGGCGTCCTCCTCTAGTGCAGGAGGTCCAGGGTTCAGGCCGCAGAGAAGGCTGCAATCTTTTCAAGTGGATTCTAAAAATTTCCCCAGGTCTTTGGGTAGCAAGATCGGACGCCCGTGTATATTGTTGCACACGTAAAATATCCCTTAGTAGTTGGCAATCGAAAAATGTAGCCTAACAGGGCTGCTCGGACCAAATTTGGAGTTTAAAATCTACCCCAACTATTTCAGGATCCTCGCCGGTGCTACGGAGTTCGTGCACTACGCTAAAATTCTTTGCACTCAGTTAACAATGGAACGGAGCACTTGTGGATTACTACTCTTGTGCCATGATGTTGATTTGTTGTATAAACCATAACTGTCAGTGTGCGTGTGTGCCAAAGCAGCTCTGTCACTTGGCCATAGTTCTCTGTGAGACCAAAGACAAACCAAACAATGAGCGATCCCTGCAGTGTTGCCACTTTGGATCTTTTATATCCAAATTTAGATATTTTTTATTGCCTTTAGATACTGTTTTTGACGTTTAGATCGTAAATTTTTTTCTAGAAGCTTTCATATGGAGTTAGATATTTTATAGATTTTTTTCTTTTATTGTCAATTTAATAATTACTGTGTAAAATATGTACTTTAATATTTTTGTTTTGGTCTGGCACGTAAAATGTGACAACTGCCATTACTTGAACTTTGAACTCTCACTGGGGTCAACGCACAAATATCTGGCAGCCCCGGTACTGATTAATAAAAACTCGCGTAAATCATACTAACTTTGTTTCAACCGCATCCTCACTTTGCTGACTTTGGGTTTCTTTTTCATGTGATTTAAAAAAAATAATTGCTCACCTTTTTATGTGGCTTTCACTTTGAAAAAAACCTTTCAACATGCCAAAAGTAAAGTATGAGCAAAAAATTTAGAAAGAGTGGTTGCATGATGACAAAATTAATAACTGGGGATATGACCAAAGCTTGTTGTAAGTACTGCAAGTGTGAATTAAAGCGAAAATACAAAACTCAAAGAGTCATGCAGAGACTAAAAAAGCATAAAACTGCAGTTTCATTTAAAGATATTACACCGCTGGCATCTGTTTTCCGAACTATACTGATAAATGAATCATCAAAAGTTGAAGTATCAGTCGCAATGTTTTTATTTTGTCACTGCGCAATTTCAAACTTTGACCATTTGATCGATTTGTAAAAAATCTTGGACTAGTTCAATTTGAAAACTGTGATGTAGAAAGTATAGTTTAGGAACTGAAGGACCTTTTAATCAGCAAACAGTAACGCTTGAAGAATTTGGCTGTAATTGGTACTGATAATGCCTCAGTGATGATTGGTATAAACAATGGCGTTTATGCCAAGTTGATAGAAGCTAACCCACCGTTAATACTTATAAAATGTATGCGCCATTCATTGCAGCTAGCATTATCACATGCTTCATCTAAATATTTACCAAGGAATTTGGAATACCTTATCGCTGAAACACTTTACTGGTTTTCCAAATCATTTGTCAGACAACAGCAATACAATACATTATATACAGCCTTGAATGATGGTTCCACACCACCGAAAATTCTGTCAGATTGCAAAACTAGATGGTTATCAATTTAACCAGCTGTTGAAAGAATCATGAAGTAATGGCTGAAGTTGAAGACACATTTTGAAATAACAAGACAAAGTGAAAAGTGCTACACAGCTGAAATACTATATGGAATGTACAGTGATGAAAAAAATTTGTCATTCATTCTCTTTTTATAACCTATTCTAATGGAAGTGCAAAAAGTTAATAAACTGTTCGAATCTAAACATGTTGATAAAGTTAAATTACTTGATGATCTCACCTTGCTATTTCACTCGGTAAAAGACTGGTGTTGCCAATTTCTAAAGCTGACTTGCTCACTTGCACTATAGAGAGCTATTTGGCTCCTAAGCCACACCTTGGATATTAAATCGAATCAAAAATTGATGATTTAAAAACAAAAGGACTGTTAACATAGAATGAAGAGAACAACTTAAGAAAACGCTGTCAAGATTTCCTTATCTCATTATTGAACCAATTGAAGCAGAGACTTCCTGAAAATCTAGATGTTTTGAAAAATATTTCACTTTTTTTCTGTGAGCAACATACTTCAGCCAATAAAGGACATACCTAAATATTGTAAAGTTATGGAATTTTTAGGGGCTACTGATAATAGTGTCGCGGAAGCAGAATATTAGTTAACCAAAATAAAGTTAGCTGAATGGACAAACAAAACAGAAACTAAAGCGTTTTGGAGTGAAGTGAGACAATTTAAAGATGCCTCATCAAACAGTCCACTCTGTAAGCTCTTTAAAGTGCCATGTCTGCCATGATACTACCCCACTCAAATGCTGACGTAGAAAGAGTTTTCAGTGCTAGGAATTATATCAAATCTAACCTAAATAAAAAACAGGATGAAATGTGACCTCTTAAATGCTATCGCGCCATTAAAATTCGGCCTGATAAGACTAGAGAAATAAGCCTACTGTTTCACTTATAAAGAAATTTGAACAGCTAAAGCATACCAGGGTCATTTTGGATCTGAAGCTTCAACTTCATTATCCAAGCTAAGTTTATCCTGTGGATCTTGTGAGGCAGACATCAGTGAAGGTGAGAACATGATTATGTAGGGTAAGTCATAACAAAAGCTATGTAATTTTTGACTTTTTCAATTTGGATGTTTTGTCTAGATCTTTTCCACGCAGATTTAGATCTTTTTAGATATTTTTTGACACCGTTTTGAATTTTTTTGTCAAAGAAAAATGGCAACACTGGATCCCTGATGGCGGGAGTAAACAAACATGGCCGATACCGACGGCAGACGACAGGTTGTAGAAACACAAGGTCTGGATGTACGCGGCTGTGACAGGTAATTTATGGTTGTCAATTGTATGGAAATACATTGTCGAACAATGTCACTTTCGAACACTATTGTAGAGATTTCTTATGTGGAGTCTAAATATTAGTTACAGTACACTACTAACAACTACTGAACTAGTCCAACTACTCCTTGTCTTGTCACAAGCCAGTCAGCAACATGAACATCCTATCTGTGCTCCATCCATGTGATAAAATAATTGGGTACTTTATTTTAATTCACCTCCGAAAATAAAATCCATGAATTCGCGGTAAAGTCCAATATTCGAGGGGTGTTATGGGTTAGGGGTAGGGACTGACACATTCTCACAAAGATCCTGACACGAACAACCCATAACCCCATTGTTGTACTTTCCCAGAAAATCCTAGATTTATTGTGTTTTTGGGTTGAGGGACTTAAAAAGGAAGTACCCATAATTGCTTATAATTAAAATTTAAATTGCAGCCCGAAGCCCCAGTTTTGCAGTAAGGTCCTTTTCGTTTAATTGACTCCATCTCATGGACTCGAGATTTTGTGGGGAGCTCCTGGAAAAGTCCAGTGGTATGGGTGTTAGGGTGTGAAATGCACACCAACTAACCCTCACCTTCTTTAATACTAGACTACCTATGAAATCAAAGAGACCCCACGATGGGGTGAATGCAAAGAAAAGTACCTGCAGTAATTATTCCTTTACTAAGATATATGTGGATGATACGTGTTGAATTTACAAGGGAGAGGGTATGCACTCCAGACAACATTCTCTTTGTATGGTCATAAATATATGATAGTATGGTGGGTGAATAGAATTGTCCTGCCAGAAGGTTGGCTGCTGTAATTTTCCTGACTAAACAAATGTTGATGTTTAACAAGTTCATCAGGACATGAAATCCAGTCTCATTTGCAGCATTGTCCAACACACATTGACTAGTTTTATAAAACCCTAACCCACATGTATATTATATACAGTCAGTGCTTGTGTCTAGAAAGCAAAAAGGTGCTACTGCTAAATAAAAACTTGACGCTTTTAAAAAATCTGCTTTACTGTATACTGTTGCATACCCCCCCCCCCCCCCCCACCCCAAAGCCATGTATTTGTAATATTACATGCAACATTCTCTGACACATGAGTCTGTTTACTAAGCCCATGTGCAGAATGACAAGTGAACCTCTTCACTATAGAAAGGTTGTTGCAGTGAGGAAAGTGTGCAATGTTCACTGACCTGTATCATTCTGTCTTCCATCTGAGGTTATCAACTAGAAGACAACATTGAGGACTGAGGTCAGAGAAACAGCAAACTCATCACATGGGGTTCCGGGGGGGGGGGGGGGGTGGGGGGGGGGGAGGCTGGTGTAGACAGATATGCAGCACCCATAACACTTCATCACTCTCGAGCCGAGCTGTTCATTTATGAGAAGCTGTATCATATGGTTCAACACAACTGAGGCCTTTCTAATTATTTTGTTTGTTTCTGTGTCCTGCATGCCATGCCTGTTACTAATTTGTCAAGAAAAGAGAAACTGTTGACTTGTTTCTGTGTTATTCTATTCCTATTAGTTTTTACTGTTGACATGGTGATATTCTTTATTCATTTTGTGTGTGTGTATTTATATTTACATCCAAGCCATTCTCATTACATAACTCTCAGTTTACATGTTCTCAAAGCTGCTACTGTTTCAGCTAGATAAACTTTATTGTCTGTACAATATAATATTTACTGATTTCCTTTTGATGCCTTTTTCATTTACATTGCATGTGCAAGCTTCATGATTTTGCTGGCACTGATATCTTTTCTAGCTAGCCTACGTGAAATTAAACACCAGTGAAATGAGATGCCTGAGAATAGCTGCCAACTTAATCATGAGAGACAAAGTTAGAAATGATATCACACAGACTGTGGGAACAAGACCATGCAGGAAATTCATTGAGAAACAGAAAATCAAATAGTTTGATCATTTAGTAACAATGCAGCCAGAAGACCTGCCAACACAGGCGCTACACCTAAAAAAAAAAAGGTCTGATGTGAAAGCAAGAGGCCAGCCTAGGAGAAGATGGATAGATGACATTAGAGAGCTTCTGCATTGACACGGAATGACAGAAGCCATTTCTGTCCATCAAGTAATGGATTGCAAACTGTTTTACCCCACGGCACCTAGTGGCAAAAGTGGAAGTTGATAGTGGTGATGATGTTATATTTTCCACTAGATTTCTTATGTGGCATTGAAGGACATTTTGTGTGATTTCCACGGATACACGGATGGAGAAGTTAGGCGCCACAGTTGAAATCTAGACTTACAACTGGTGACCATTGATGAATAAATGAATGATGTTTTCTTTTCCTATAATCTTTATTTTACTGTCTGTTGCAATAATTTGATGGGAATCGTAATCCTGTTGTTAACACATGACCTGATTTGTTACAGTGTGTTTGATGCTAGTCAGAGCACGCTTGTTACTGCGGGGTGTGTTAAAGAAGCGACTAACATCCTGGCCATCGACAAGGCCTCAGTGCATCGGATTTGTTCAGGCCAGGTAGTGCTGACACTGGCCACGGCAGTCAAAGAGTTGGTGGAGAACAGCATTGACGCTGGAGCTACAAATGTTGGTACGCTTGTTGACATCTCAGTGTTTGTCCTCTTATACAATGCCACACTTCTGCAGTGTTTGCCAGATGGTGTGGGAAGAAAATCCTGTATATATTCTGTTTAAAGTAAGAGTACTACTGTAAATACTTTTTGTGAGATACTGTTTGTGAGATACTGTTTGGAATACTTTAACTCTTTGAATCCCATGAGGTTTAGCATCAGAGGCCCAAGGGGTAGTCAAAAGAGATGTAAAATCGGCGCATCTTGCGTTCATTGGGCCTCTAGGCGGGAACCTATGAACGTATGATGCGTTCCTTGGGACTCAAAGAGTTAAATACTGTTTGTGGAGTACTGTAAGTACTGTTTGTGGGGTGATGTAAATATAATGCTTTAAAGTAAGAGTACTACTGTAAATACTTTTTGTGAGATACTGTTTGGAATACTTTAAATACTCTTTGTGGAGTACTGTAAGTACAGTTTGTAGGGTTATGTAAATATAATGCTTTCCATCGACAGACATCAGACTGAAAGAGTATGGCAGTGAAAGCATTGAGGTCACAGACAACGGACTTGGTGTTGATGAGCCGGACTTTGAAGGCTTAAGTATGCTTCACTTTATTGTTGTTGTTGTTCTGTAGTGTATGTGTCATCAGACAATTTTAGAAAGTCAAAATAGTGACTTATTTGCTCATCCAAATCTCATTATCTGGCTCACAGCCTCTATCCTATCTCTGTCCTTTCCTCTATCAGAATATAAATATAGTTTAAATACAACATTGTTATTTCAATTAATCTGTTATTTTTGTCAGGAAACACAGAACATTGCGTTTAGTAAAGACAGTGTCCTAAGCTGTGCTTACCTAATGTTTGTGTCTACATTTGTGTAATTTGTCCAACACAAACTTGTGGTTATGTAGCCAGAAAAGTTATCCAAGGTAATCACTTGGATGCTTGTGCAGTCATAAATGTTGTCCAAAGGTAAACTTGATGTTATGTAGCCAGAAAAGTTGTCCAAGGTAACACTTGAATGTTTGGGCAGTCATAAATGTTGTCCAAGGTAAACTTGGATGTTTGTATAGTCAGAAATGTTGTCCAAGGTAAACTTGGATGTTTGTATAGTCAGAAATGTTGTCCAAGGTGAACTTGGAAGTTTGTATAGTCAGAAATGTTGTCCAAGGTAAACTTGGATGTTTGTATAGTCAGAAATGTTGTCCAAGGTGAACTTGGATGTTTGTATAGTCAGAAATGTTGTCCAGGGTGAACTTGGATGTTTATGTAGTCAGAAATGTTGTCCAAGGTGCACATCACATCCTGTACATAATGTTTCTTCACGCTCCATAACATCCTGAACATCAAACTTCAGTACTTTGATATTTATTCTTCCAGCTCTGAAACATCATACATCCAGACTTTCATATTTATTCTCCCAACTGAAACATCACACATCCACACTTTGATATTTGTTCTTCCAGCTCTAAAACATCATAATTTTAAAATTAGTGATTTTAAAATTCATTATTTAAGCTTCAAAACTTCATGCATCCACACTTCAGGAGCTTTGAAGTATTTTCCAGCTGTGAAACATTGTACATTCACACTTTCATATTTATTCATCCAGCTCTGAAACATCATACATCCAAACTTCAGGACTTTGATGACCTAGTTAATGTGACTTCATTTGGGTTTCGAGGAGAAGCTCTTAGTTCTCTGTGTGCACTGAGGTATGTGTAATAATGGTGAGCTGAAGTACTTGTAATCAAAGTGTGCTGAAGTACTTGTAATCAAAGTGTGCTGAAGTACTTTTATAATCAAAGTGTGCTGAAGTACTTGTAATCAAAGTGTGCTGAAGTACTTGAAATCAAAGTGTGCTGAAGTACTTTTGTAATCAAAGTGTGCTGAAGTACTTTTGTAATCAAAGTGTGCTGAAGTACTTTTGTAATCAAAGTGTGCTGAAGTACTTGTAATCAAAGTGTGCTGAAGTACTTGTAATCAAAGTGTGCTGAAGTACTTGTAATCAAAGTGTGCTGAAGTACTTTTATAATCAAAGTGTGCTGAAGTACTTGTAATCAAAGTGTGCTGAAGTACTTGTAATCAAAGTGTGCTGAAGTACTTTTGTAATCAAAGTGTGCTGAAGTACTTTTGTAATCAAAGTGTGCTGAAGTACTTGTAATCAAAGTGTGCTGAAGTACTTTTGTAATCAAAATGTGCTGAAGTACTTGTAATCAAAGTGTGCTGAAGTACTTGTAATCAAAGTGTGCTGAAGTACTTGTAATCAAAGTGTGCTGAAATACTTGTAATCAAAGTGTGCTGAAGTACTTTTGTAATCAAAGTGTGCTGAAGTACTTTTGTAGTCATAGTGTGCTGAAGTACTTGTAATCAAAGTGTGCTGAAGTACTTGTAATAATTGTGTATTATTTGTAATGTTTGTGTGGAAAAGTATGTGTACTGAAAATGTTTGCGTGGGGTTTATGTAATCAGATTGCACTGAGATATGTAATAATTAGATGCACTGTAGCATATGTGGTCTGGTGCACTGTGACATATGTAGTCTGGCACACTAAGGTATGTTTAATCTGGTGCATTGAGGTATAAGTAATGTGGTGCACTGAGGTATAAGGACTGGTCTGTGGTCTGGTGCACTGTGACATATGAAGTCTGGTGCACTAAGGTATGTTTAATCTGGTGCATTGAGGTACAAGTAATGTGGTGCACTGAGGTATAAGGACTGGTCTGTGGTCTGGTGCACTGTGACGTATGTAGTTTGGTGCACTAAGGTATGTTTAATCTGGTGCATTGAGGTATAAGTAATGTGGTACACTAAGGTATAAGCACTGGTCTATGGTCTGGTGCACTGTGACATATGGTCTGGCGCACTAATGTATGTTTAATCTGGTGCACTGATGTATGTGTATTCTGATGTACTGAGGTATCAGTAGCCTGGTGCACTAAAGCATCAGTAGTGTGGTGTACTGAGGAATATATAGTTTAAGTGCACTGAAGTGTGTAATACAGCTAGCTGACAAGTTTGTAAAATGAGTATAAAATAGATAATGAAAATGTTGAGTGAGGGAACTGTGTATAATGTAAATGGATTTTGTTATGTTGTGACGTGTCTGTAACGCCAGATAATAGTTTTTTAGAGGGAACAGAAATGGCAGGACACATTAATCGACAGTGCTAAGTTATAAAACACAACAAACTGCAATGTTGACAGAAACAAAACTTTTGAGCATTATTGCTTTCTGTGAGTAGAGGGAAACGAGCGAACAAACAAACTTTATTACTTTCTGTGAGTAGAGGGGAACGAGCGAACAAACTTTATTGCTTTCTGTGAGTAGAGGGAAACGAGCGAACAAACAAACTTTATTACTTTCTGTGAGTAGAGGGAAACTAGCGAACAAACAAACTTTATTGCTTTCTGTGAGTAGAGGGGAACTAGCGAACAAACAAACTTTATTGCTTTCTGTGAGGAGAGGGGAACGAGCGAACAAACAAACTTTATTGCTTTCTGTGAGTAGAGGGGAACGAGCGAACAAACAAACTTTATTACTTTCTGTGAGTAGAGGGGAACGAGCGAACAAACAAACTTTATTACTTTCTGTGAGTAGAGGGGAACGAGCGAACAAACAAACTTTATTGCTTTCTGTGAGTAGAGGGGAACGAGCGAACAAACAAACTTTATTACTTTCTGTGAGTAGAGGGAAACGAGCGAACAAACAAACTTTATTGCTTTCTGTGAGGAGAGGGAAACGAGCGAACAAACAAACTTTATTGCTTTCTGTGAGGAGAGGGGAACGAGCGAACAAACAAACTTTATTGCTTTCTGTGAGTTGAGGGGAACTAGCGAACAAACAAACTTTATTTTCGTAGGATTAAGAATTGGTCACACAGGCAACCTGCTCTTGTGGTTATACTCCTGTAATACATTCATTCCTACATCTTTTCATTTATAATCATAAACATCGTTGACACCAACTAATTAATAATTCGAATCATTGGAACATGCTCAAAATATACGTACATTTCAAAACAATAATAGTTCTTAGCAGTAATTCTTAATAATTGTAATAATTCTATGTGTTATATGCTTACCATAATATTATTTGTTTAAAGGGAGCATGTAGTCTGCATTGAGATAACATTGAAATAGTGTCTGACTGAATGTTCTAGGGTTAGCCGTATTTTGGATTTACTGTAGAAGATGGGTAGAGAGAAAGACACATAGAGTGAAAGAGGACATGTATACAAGGTCACCATGAAGTGTTTACAACAATAGTGATGTTGATTGTTGTCTGCAGCAACATGGTGATCACGACCCGGCACACTTCTGCTGCTGTTGGCACCAGGCTGGAGTTTGATCTCAATGGGAAAATTGTCTCCAGGAAATCTGCTCCCAGACAGGTTGGTTTTTTTATTAGTTATTGTTGTCCTTTCTGACACTAGCTCCATCTGTCTAGCTCCATCTGTCTAGCTCCATCTGTCTAGCTCCATCTGTCTAGCTCCATCTGTCTAGCTCCATCTGTCTAGCATAATTTAGAAACTTGTTGGAACACTTGCCCAGAGGTTACAGTTTCTCCTGTGGTTTTTCTGAACCAGACACACCAACCTGCAGCAGACACACCAACCTGAACCAGACACACCAACCTGCAGCAGACACACCAACCTGAACCAGACACACCAACCTGCAGCAGACATCAGACCATAAATAATTGCTACCGGTTGCCTGTTGGCAATATATTTTAGTTTCTAATCTAAACATTTGCCAGTTCTATTGTACAAAACAAAACCTGATCCTTGCACAGACCAACAAATATATGTTACACATATAAAAGGCAAACCTTGCTCAGAACAATGCAGAGCATTATACACATATTTAAAAGTATCTTACACAGAATACGACACAACCACATTGTAAATCTCCTTGCTTACCAGAGGACTGAAAAACAAAGCATAAATAAATGACTGACGATATCTTCAAGTTCATGGCCAAAAGAATACTGTAATATTGTCAAAGAAAAATATCATCTAAGAGGTCCTTTTGCAGAATGTTGCCCACATCTCGGAACACTTGAGTGCCACTGGGTTGCCTGCCCACATCACGGAACACATGAGTGCCACTCGGTTGCCTGCCCACATCACGGAACACTTGAGTGCCACTCAGTTACCTGCCCACATCACGGAACACATGAGTGCCACTGGGTTGCCTGCCCACATCACGTCCACTATCATGTTGGTCATTCCCTGCCATGTCTTCTAAACAAATTGTGTGCAAGGAGAATTTGATGAGATCAGTGAAGAAATATGAGATAAATGCAGTGAGTAAAATGAGATCAGTGAAGAAATATGAGATAAATGCAGTGAGTAAAATGAGATCAGTGAGGAAATATGAGATAAATGCAGTGAGTAAAATGAGATCAGTGAAGAAATATGAGATAAATGCAGTGAGTAAAATGAGCATAACCTTTGACCCTGAGAACACAAAGGATTAATCAAACAGAAGATTCAACATTATTAGGTTAGACAACCAGTTTTGTTTCTTGCGATGCCCTGAACTGTGTTTGTTTTGTCAGATATGAGGTTATACAACCAGTTTTGTTTCTTGTGATGCCCTGAACTGTGTTTGTTTTGTCAGATATGAGGTTATACAACCAGTTTTGTTTCTTGTGATGCCCTGAACTGTGTTTTGTCAGATATGAGGTTAGACAACCAGTTTTGTTTCTTGTGATCCCTGAACTGTGTTTTGTCAGATATGAGGTTAGACAACCAGTTTTGTTTCTTGCGATGCCCTGAACTGTGTTTGTTTTGTCAGATATGAGGTTATACAACCAGTTTTGTTTCTTGTGATGCCCTGAACTGTGTTTGTTTTGTCAGATATGAGGTTATACAACCAGTTTTGTTTCTTGTGATGCCCTGAACTGTGTTTTGTCAGATATGAGGTTAGACAACCAGTTTTGTTTCTTGTGATCCCTGAACTGTGTTTTGTCAGATATGAGGTTAGACAACCAGTTTTGTTTCTTGCGATGCCCTGAACTGTGTTTGTTTTGTCAGATATGAGGTTATACAACCAGTTTTGTTTCTTGTGATGCCCTGAACTGTGTTTTGTCAGATATGAGGTTAGACAACCAGTTTTGTTTCTTGTGATCCCTGAACTGTGTTTTGTCAGATATGAGGTTATACAACCAGTTTTGTTTCTTGCGATGCACTGAACTGTGTTTGTTTTGTCAGATATGAGGTTATACAACCAGTTTTGTTTCTTGCGATGCCCTGAACTGTGTTTGTTTTGTCAGATATGAGGTTATACAACCAGTTTTGTTTCTTGTGATGCACTGAACTGTGTTTTGTCAGATATGAGGTTAGATAACCAGTTTTGTTTCTTGCGATGCCCTGAACTGTGTTTGTTTTGTCAGATATGAGGTTAGACAACCAGTTTTGTTTCTTGCGATGCACTGAACTGTGTTTTGTCAGATATGAGGTTATACAACCAGTTTTGTTTCTTGTGATCCCTGAACTGTGTTTTGTCAGATATGAGGTTAGATAACCAGTTTTGTTTCTTGCGATGCACTGAACTGTGTTTGTTTTGTCAGATATGAGGTTATACAACCAGTTTTGTTTCTTGTGATGCCCTGAACTGTGTTTGTTTTGTCAGATATGAGGTTATACAACCAGTTTTGTTTCTTGCGATGCACTGAACTGTGTTTTGTCAGATATGAGGTTAGACAACCAGTTTTGTTTCTTGCGATGCACTGAACTGTGTTTTGTCAGATATGAGGTTAGATAACCAGTTTTGTTTCTTGCGATGCACTAAATTGTGTTTGTTTTGTCAGATATGAGGTTAGACAACCAGTTTTGCTTCTTGCGATGCCCTGAACTGTGTTTGTTTTGTCAGATATGAGGTTATACAACCAGTTTTGTTTCTTGTGATGCCCTGAACTGTGTTTTGTCAGATATGAGGTTAGACAACCAGTTTTGTTTCTTGTGATCGCTGAACTGTGTTTTGTCAGATATGAGGTTATACAACCAGTTTTGCTTCTTGCGATGCACTGAACTGTGTTTTGTCAGATATGAGGTTAGACAACCAGTTTTGTTTCTTGTGATGCCCTGAACTGTGTTTGTTTTGTCAGATATGAGGTTATACAACCAGTTTTGTTTCTTGTGATGCACTGAACTGTGTTTTGTCAGATATGAGGTTAGATAACCAGTTTTGTTTCTTGCGATGCCCTGAACTGTGTTTGTTTTGTCAGATATGAGGTTAGACAACCAGTTTTGTTTCTTGCGATGCACTGAACTGTGTTTTGTCAGATATGAGGTTATACAACCAGTTTTGTTTCTTGTGATCCCTGAACTGTGTTTTGTCAGATATGAGGTTAGATAACCAGTTTTGTTTCTTGCGATGCACTGAACTGTGTTTGTTTTGTCAGATATGAGGTTATACAACCAGTTTTGTTTCTTGCGATGCACTGAACTGTGTTTGTTTTGTCAGATATGAGGTTATACAACCAGTTTTGTTTCTTGTGATGCCCTGAACTGTGTTTGTTTTGTCAGATATGAGGTTATACAACCAGTTTTGTTTCTTGCGATGCACTGAACTGTGTTTTGTCAGATATGAGGTTATACAACCAGTTTTGTTTCTTGCGATGCACTGAACTGTGTTTTGTCAGATATGAGGTTAGACAACCAGTTTTGTTTCTTGCGATGCACTGAACTGTGTTTTGTCAGATATGAGGTTAGATAACCAGTTTTGTTTCTTGCGATGCACTAAATTGTGTTTGTTTTGTCAGATATGAGGTTAGACAACCAGTTTTGCTTCTTGCGATGCCCTGAACTGTGTTTGTTTTGTCAGATATGAGGTTATACAACCAGTTTTGTTTCTTGTGATGCCCTGAACTGTGTTTTGTCAGATATGAGGTTAGACAACCAGTTTTTGTTTCTTGTGATCGCTGAACTGTGTTTTTGTCAGATATGAGGTTATACAACCAGTTTTGCTTCTTGCGATGCACTGAACTGTGTTTTGTCAGATATGAGGTTAGACAACCAGTTTTGTTTCTTGTGATGCCCTGAACTGTGTTTGTTTTGTCAGATATGAGGTTATACAACCAGTTTTGTTTCTTGTGATGCACTGAACTGTGTTTTGTCAGATATGAGGTTAGATAACCAGTTTTGTTTCTTGCGATGCCCTGAACTGTGTTTGTTTTGTCAGATATGAGGTTAGACAACCAGTTTTGTTTCTTGCGATGCACTGAACTGTGTTTTGTCAGATATGAGGTTATACAACCAGTTTTGTTTCTTGTGATCCCTGAACTGTGTTTTGTCAGATATGAGGTTAGATAACCAGTTTTGTTTCTTGCGATGCACTGAACTGTGTTTGTTTTTGTCAGATATGAGGTTATACAACCAGTTTTGTTTCTTGCGATGCACTGAACTGTGTTTGTTTTGTCAGATATGAGGTTATACAACCAGTTTTGTTTCTTGTGATGCCCTGAACTGTGTTTGTTTTGTCAGATATGAGGTTATACAACCAGTTTTGTTTCTTGCGATGCACTGAACTGTGTTTTGTCAGATATGAGGTTAGACAACCAGTTTTGTTTCTTGCGATGCACTGAACTGTGTTTTGTCAGATATGAGGTTAGATAACCAGTTTTGTTTCTTGCGATGCACTAAATTGTGTTTGTTTTGTCAGATATGAGGTTAGACAACCAGTTTTGCTTCTTGCGATGCACTGAACTGTGTTTTGTCAGATATGAGGTTAGACAACCAGTTTTGTTTCTTGCGATGCCCTGAACTGTGTTTGTTTTGTCAGATATGAGGTTAGACAACCAGTTTTGTTTCTTGCGATGCCCTGAACTGTGTTTGTTTTGTCAGATATGAGGTTAGACAACCAGTTTTGCTTCTTGCGATGCACTGAACTGTGTTTTGTCAGATATGAGGTTAGACAACCAGTTTTGTTTCTTGTGATGCCCTGAACTGTGTTTGTTTTGTCAGATATGAGGTTATACAACCAGTTTTGTTTCTTGTGATGCACTGAACTGTGTTTTGTCAGATATGAGGTTAGATAACCAGTTTTGTTTCTTGCGATGCCCTGAACTGTGTTTGTTTTGTCAGATATGAGGTTAGACAACCAGTTTTGTTTCTTGCGATGCACTGAACTGTGTTTTGTCAGATATGAGGTTATACAACCAGTTTTGTTTCTTGTGATCCCTGAACTGTGTTTTGTCAGATTAGAGGTTAGATAACCAGTTTTGTTTCTTGCGATGCACTGAACTGTGTTTGTTTTGTCAGATATGAGGTTATACAACCAGTTTTGTTTCTTGCGATGCACTGAACTGTGTTTGTTTTGTCAGATATGAGGTTATACAACCAGTTTTGTTTCTTGTGATGCCCTGAACTGTGTTTGTTTTGTCAGATATGAGGTTATACAACCAGTTTTGTTTCTTGCGATGCACTGAACTGTGTTTTGTCAGATATGAGGTTAGACAACCAGTTTTGTTTCTTGCGATGCACTGAACTGTGTTTTGTCAGATATGAGGTTAGATAACCAGTTTTGTTTCTTGCGATGCACTAAATTGTGTTTGTTTTGTCAGATATGAGGTTAGACAACCAGTTTTGCTTCTTGCGATGCACTGAACTGTGTTTTGTCAGATATGAGGTTAGACAACCAGTTTTGCTTCTTGCGATGCACTGAACTGTGTTTTGTCAGATATGAGGTTAGACAACCAGTTTTGTTTCTTGTGATGCCCTGAACTGTGTTTGTTTTGTCAGATATGAGGTTAGACAACCAGTTTTGTTTCTTGCATTGCACTGAACTGTGTTTTGTCAGATATGAGGTTAGATAACCAGTTTTGTTTCTTGCGATGCCCTGAACTGTGTTTGTTTTGTCAGATATGAGGTTAGACAACCAGTTTTGTTTCTTGCGATGCCCTGAACTGTGTTTGTTTTGTCAGATATGAGGTTATACAACCAGTTTTGTTTCTTGTGATCCCTGAACTGTGTTTTGTCAGATATGAGGTTAGATAACCAGTTTTGTTTCTTGCGATGCACTGAACTGTGTTTGTTTTGTCAGATATGAGGTTATACAACCAGTTTTGTTTCTTGCGATGCACTGAACTGTGTTTGTTTTGTCAGATATGAGGTTATACAACCAGTTTTGTTTCTTGTGATGCCCTGAACTGTGTTTGTTTTGTCAGATATGAGGTTATACAACCAGTTTTGTTTCTTGCGATGCACTGAACTGTGTTTTGTCAGATATGAGGTTAGACAACCAGTTTTGTTTCTTGCGATGCACTGAACTGTGTTTTGTCAGATATGAGGTTAGATAACCAGTTTTGTTTCTTGCGATGCACTAAATTGTGTTTGTTTTGTCAGATATGAGGTTAGACAACCAGTTTTGCTTCTTGCGATGCACTGAACTGTGTTTTGTCAGATATGAGGTTAGATAACCAGTTTTGTTTCTTGCGATGCACTAAATTGTGTTTGTTTTGTCAGATATGAGGTTAGACAACCAGTTTTGCTTCTTGCGATGCACTGAACTGTGTTTTGTCAGATATGAGGTTAGACAACCAGTTTTGTTTCTTGCGATGCCCTGAACTGTGTTTGTTTTGTCAGATATGAGGTTAGACAACCAGTTTTGTTTCTTGCGATGCCCTGAACTGTGTTTGTTTTGTCAGATATGAGGTTAGACAACCAGTTTTGCTTCTTGCGATGCACTGAACTGTGTTTTGTCAGATATGAGGTTAGACAACCAGTTTTGTTTCTTGTGATGCCCTGAACTGTGTTTGTTTTGTCAGATATGAGGTTAGACAACCAGTTTTGTTTCTTGCATTGCACTGAACTGTGTTTTTTCAGATATGAGGTTAGACAACCAGTTTTGCTTCTTGCGATGCCCTGATCTGTGTTTGTTTTGTCAGACTTTATGATGTACTTTGGTTGTCTTAGGTTGGCACCACTGTCCAGGTATACAACATCTTCCACACGTTGCCGGTACGACAGAAGGAGTTCCATCGCAATCTGAAGAAGGAGTTTGCCAAGCTTGTGCATGTGCTGAATGCATACTGCCTGATCAGTACCAGGGTGCGCATCTCCTGCAGCAACCAAGTAGCCAAAGGGTGAGTACTTGAGGCCTGGGACTGGCAACAACTTCTCTTAACTATCAGATTGACAAGAAAACAATAGTCTCAAGCTTCAGAGACTTCAGGACATAAAGCTTGTAGCAGTGTTCTTCAAGCTGTATACATCTGCAGACCAGCAAACGAAGGAAACTGTTTTTTTAAAGCACCTGGCAACTATAAAATTGTAGATAGCAGTTTTGTTGTAAAAGCTTCGTCATAAAATTAAAGTTTTTGAATCATATGACATCTGCTGCTGGTTAGAGGTTAGAACATCTCTGTAGCATTGTCATGCTAGAATCACATAGCTGCTAAATGATTTGGCAGATTGTTTGGTGGGGAGGCACATCCAGACATTACCACTGAAGCACCTCTCTGTGGAGACATGGTGCAGAGCCGTCTATCTGTCAGCAAGCCTAGGAACCAGCTGTGAGTGTGGGTGTGTGTGCGTGCACATGTGGGTGTGTGAGAGACAGAGGGAGACCAGTAATGGATCCCCACATCTCTGGGGAGGCATATTTATATATAAGCAGGTGAAGCACTGCACACATGGGCTGGCTGTGAATACGCCTGGTTTGGTAAAGTACACTCCACAGGTATTTCCTTGTCAGACTTCTCCACAGGTGTTTCCTTGTCAGACTTCTCCACAGGTGTTTCCTTGTCAGACTTCTCCACAGGTATTTCCTTGTCAGACTTCTCCACAGGTGTTTCCTTGTCAGACTTCTCCACAGGTGTTTCCTTGTCAGACTTCTCCACAGGTGTTTCCTTGTTAGACTTCTCCACAGGTGTTTCCTTGTCAGACTTCTCCACAGGTGTTTCCTTGTCAGACTTCTCCACAGGTGTTTCCTTGTCAGACTTCTCCACAGGTGTTTCCTTGTCAGACTTCTCCACAGGTGTTTCCTTGTTAGACTTCTCCACAGGTGTTTCCTTGTCAGACTTCTCCACAGGTGTTTCCTTGTCAGACTTCCCCACAGGTGTTTCCTTGTCAGACTTCCCCACAGGTGTTTCCTTGTCAGACTTCCCCACAGGTGTTTCCTTGTCAGACTTCCCCACAGGTGTTTCCTTGTCAGACTTCTCCACAGGTGTTTCCTTGTCAGACTTCTCCACAGGTGTTTCCTTGTCAGACTTCTCCACAGGTGTTTCCTTGTCAGACTTCCCCACAGGTGTTTCCTTGTCAGACTTCCCCACAGGTGTTTCCTTGTCAGACTTCCCCACAGGTGTTTCCTTGTCAGACTTCTCCACAGGTGTTTCCTTGTCAGACTTCTCCACAGGTGTTTCCTTGTCAGACTTCCCCACAGGTGTTTCCTTGTCAGACTTCCCCACAGGTGTTTCCTTGTCAGAATTCCCCACAGGTGTTTCCTTGTCAGACTTTTCCACAGGTGTTTCCTTGTCAGACTTCTCCACAGGTGTTTCCTTGTCAGACTTCTCCACAGGTGTTTCCTTGTCAGACTTCCCCACAGGTGTTTCCTTGTCAGACTTCTCCACAGGTGACTTAGGAAGATAAGGACCTAAGCTCACAGATTAGACTAGAAATAGGAACATCAAGAATGTCTCTCAGTGTGTCAACTAAGCCTTGAGGCTCGTGTCACCATGTGGGTAGATGGACCACGTGGGTAGATGGACCACGTGGGTAGAGGGCAGTTGGATATTAAAGAATCTTTACACTTTTCTATATTTTGTTTTAGCATTCTTGTTTCATCATTATCAGAGAGATAGAGATTTGTTTCTGTGTGCCTCTATACTTGAATATGTTATTGTTGAGTTGTAGAGATTTGTTTCTGTGTGCCTCTATACTTGAATATGTTATGTTGAGTTGTAGAGATTTGTTTCTGTGTGCCTCTATACTTGAATATGTTATTGTTGAGTTGTAGAGATTTGTTTCTGTGTGCCTCTATACTTGAATATGTTATTGTTGAGTTGTAGAGATTTGTTTCTGTGTGCCTCTAAACTTGAAATGACTGAGGTGTTACTTCTGTATTCAAGGAACCGCAGCACTGTAGTGTCAACAAATGGCAACGTGTCTCTCAAGGAAAACATTGCCAACATTTTTAGTCCAAAACAGGTAGATATAGTGTTGCTACAGTATTTATATTGTTATGTGTATGTAAGTGTATGTAAGTGTATGTAAGTGTATGTAAGTGTACCGCTCTTTTTCTTTCTCACATGGTGTATGTGTTTATTTGAATGTTTAATCATTTTCTTTTCTGACATAGTGTGAACATTTGTGTGTATGTGTGTGCTCACCTAGCTTCCTGTAATTCTGATCTGCATCTGCTATTGATTTCTCTTGACATGTGGGTGTGTGATATTGTGTCTGTAGAATTTCTCTTTCTGGCTAATCTTAATTTTCCAACTACCAAGAATATTTTAATGTGGGTGCTCAGGGGCAGGCGGCTAAAGAAAGTTGACAAAGTGCTGGCTACCTTAGCCCTGAAATAGTTTAAGCTACAAAATCCAACTCATCCTGAACATGTCCACAAAGGACTGATAGGTTGATTATTGGCTAATGCTCCATAGAGAGACAACAGACACAAGAAGAAGTCATGGGTTTATGGAGGTCGTAGGATGTCTCATTGATGTCTGAGGCACAGAGCGGTCAGGATATCATCTGTGTTTAGGCCAGGGACAAGTCATGCTGTTAAATCAATGTTTGGGGCAGGGAGAGGTAGGGATAGCAAATCCAAGTTTGGGGCAGAAAGCAGTCAGGATATCAAAACAATGTTTGGGGCAGAAAGCAGTCAGGATATCAAAACAATGTTTGGGACAGGAAGAGTTAAGGATATCAAAACAATGTTTGGGGCAGGAAGAGGTAGGGATAGAAAATCAATGTTTGGGGCAGAAAGCAGTCAGGATATCAAAACAATGTTTGGGGCAGGAAGAGGTAGTGATAGCAAATCAATGTTTCAGGCAGGGAGAAGCCATGCTATCATATCAATGTTTGGGGGGCAGGAAGAAGCTATGTTATCATATCAGTGTTTGGGGGGCAGGAAGAAGCTATGTTATCATATCAATATTTGGGACAAGGAGAATCCATGTTATCAGATCAATGTTTGGGGGGCAGGAAGAAGCCATGTTATCATATCAATGTTTAGGGAGCAACAAGAAGCTATGTTATCATTTCAGTGTTTGGGACAAGGAGAAGCTATGTTATCATATCAATGTTTGGGGAGCAGGAAGAAGCTATGTTATCATATCAATGTTTGGGGGGGGGGGGGGGGCAGGAAGAAGCCATGTTATCATATCAATGTTTGGGGAGCGGGAAGAAGCTATGTTATCATATCAATGTTTGGGGAGCAGGAGGAAGCCATGTTATCATATCAATGTTTGGGGAGCAGGAAGAAGCTATGTTATCATATCAATGTTTGGGGAGCAGGAAGAAGCCATGTTATTATATCAATGTTTGGGGAGCAGGAAGAAGCTGTGTTATCATTTCAGTGTTTGGGACAAGGAGAAGCTATGTTATCATATCAATGTTGGGGGGGGGGGGGCAGGAAAAAACCATGTTATCATATCAATGTTTGGGGAGCAGGAAGAAGCTATGTTATCATTTCAGTGTTTGGGGCAGGAAGAAGCTATGTTATCATTTAAGTGTTTGGGACAAGAAGAAGCCATGTTATCATATCAATGCTTGGGGAGCAGGAAGAAGCTATGTTATCATTTCAGTGTTTGGGACAAGGAGAAGCTATGTTATCATATCAATGTTTGGGGAGGCAGGAAGAAGCCATGTTATCATATCAATGTTTAGGGAGCAACAAGAAGCTATGTTATCATTTCAGTGTTTGGGACAAGGAGAAGCTATGTTATCATATCAATGTTTGGGGAGCAGGAAGAAGCTATGTTATCATATCAATGTTTGGGGGGGGGGGGGGGCAGGAAGAAGCCATGTTATCATATCAATGTTTGGGGAGCGGGAAGAAGCTATGTTATCATATCAATGTTTGGGGAGCAGGAGGAAGCCATGTTATCATATCAATGTTTGGGGAGCAGGAAGAAGCTATGTTATCATATCAATGTTTGGGGAGCAGGAAGAAGCCATGTTATTATATCAATGTTTGGGGAGCAGGAAGAAGCTGTGTTATCATTTCAGTGTTTGGGACAAGGAGAAGCTATGTTATCATATCAATGTTGGGGGGGGGGGGGGGGGGGAAGGAAAAAACCATGTTATCATATCAATGTTTGGGGAGCAGGAAGAAGCTATGTTATCATTTCAGTGTTTGGGGCAGGAAGAAGCTATGTTATCATTTAAGTGTTTGGGACAAGAAGAAGCCATGTTATCATATCAATGCTTGGGGAGCAGGAAGAAGCTATGTTATCATTTCAGTGTTTGGGACAAGGAGAAGCTATGTTATCATATCAATGTTTGGGGAGGCAGGAAGAAGCCATGTTATCATATCAATGTTTGGGGAGCAGGAAGAAGCTATGTTATCATATCAGTGTTTGGGGAGCAGGAAGAAGCCATGTTATCATTTCAGTGTTTGGGACAAGGAGAAGCCACGTTATCATATCGTTGTTGGGCTGGAATCAGGTTATCTGAGTTAGGTGCAGGGAGAAGACAACTAGAAATCTACTTGTTTTTTTTAAATTAGCTGCATATTTGCTGAAGCCTAATGTGTGATTTGTCCTTTGTCTGAGTCCCAACACTGAGAATTGTGTTTTCATATATTTTACGTTTGGCTAGAGAATACTACAGACATCTGGCTGCCCCAATGCTCACTTCCACTGCATTTTGTCTGTTGAAGTTATAAATAATCTCATGATGTTTCAGAGTGGTAGTTTTTTATCTTGTGCATATACCGAAGAAGCTGATGTTTAATGTAGCCAAAATACTTCAACTTTCAGGTCAGGACACTGTTTATGAGCCAGTTTTCCTTGCTGTTTAATTAGTGTAGAATGTAGGCGTTTTTTCCTCTTCTTGATCCATGATATTCTGAGAATTTTTTGTAACATTTCAATTCAAAAGCTCCAATCTTTTTCTTCAGTGATTGAGTGAGAGCCCAGGAGGATATTACTTATTATTGTCTCATTTCTGCTTCCTCAACCCTCTGTACCTGATGTCTTCCTGGCTGTACTCTGTGTCACATTTCATCCTTTTCATCACTTCTTCATTTTGTATGATCTCCGGTGAAAAGTCGTGTGACCTATTTTCTTTCTTCTTGTCCTAAAAATATAGATTAATAGAATTTGATGATTGAAGGAACGAACAAATAAACTTTATTTTCAGAGGGTCACAAATTGGGCCCATCTTACATTCGGTCCTTCCTTACACTCATCTGTCACACAGCAGTTGCATTTTATCAATGAGTGCAGAAGAAGAATGGTAGGATGTTTAATCACTTGCTGCTTTTCACAGCTGCAGAGCCTGTTGGAGTTCAGACAGGTGGAGGCAGACGATGAAGTCTGCAGCGACTTTGGACTCAAACCTAAACTAAAGTCTGCTGTGGTTTTCAGGTAACACCATCTGTCATCCAGCAATAGGAGCAACTGCACAGAGCTTTCATGCGTGACTTGTCTTGTGTACCAGTGTTCTGTGTCATAGATCCATCTGTGTTACCATCTGGCATCCAGCATTAGGAGCAACTGTAGAGAGCTTTTATGTGTGACTTGTCTTGTGTACCAGTGTTCTGTGTCATAGATCCATCTCTGTTACCATCTGGCATCCAGCATTAGGAGCAACTGTACAGAACTTCCAAGCGTGACTTGTCTTGTGTACCATCTGTGTTCTGTGTCATAGATCTGTTTCCATACAGATCTGAATGGAGGCTGAGTTTAATTGAAACAGAAAACATTAATACATCCTGCATGAAATAGTAAAGTAAAGGACGCTGTTCCACTGTTTCAGGCATATAGGGCTAGACCTATATTTTACAGACCAATTGGCGTGATGTAGTGAACACCACGCCGGCCATCTTTACTTCCCAGGACTCTGTCTGGTAGCCATTTAAAGCTGGGTCAACCAGGGAGCCAAGGTTATTTTTGGAAAAAGTCCATCAGATCTGAACCCACAACCTTCAGATCTGTAGGAAGCATCTAGCTGCTACACCACAGCGCCCCCCCCCCCCCCTGCACATATTCATATAAATAATGTTGACGTCAGGAGCAAGTTTGGCATGTCAATGACAGCTGCTACAACAAATACAATTACTTGGTCCTGTTACATGTCAGAACCTGTCGTCCATCAAGCACCGACCTGTCAGCACACCCCCGTGTGCTTCTTCTCCCTCAGAGGATGGTCTGATGTCACCCCCACCTCACTGGGTCTTAATCTAGAATATGTGATGCATATCACACACCTTTACACCAGTATCTGGCATCACACGGGCTTTCGTCCAACATGCCACAGAAGCACTGGGTAGCTGTGGTAGCTCACACAGTGTGCCAATGTTTCTTTAAGAGAGAGAGGGACAAAGTGAGATTGTGGTTAGTATTTTCTGTCAGCAAATCATCTCAGTATTATTTTATGTTCATCATTATATTATTTTTTAGGAAAATTGTATTTAGTAATTGTAGTCTTTTCTTTTCTACCTTAGACTGCAGAAGTATTTTAAACATTTGTTTAGTTTGCCCTGGCTGCACTTGATTTTGGAAATATAGTCTTGCTTAATTTTAGCATTTGCTTTGAAACGTGCAGACACACACACACACTCACAGAGACTGAGTTTTGTTAAACCAAGTTTAGTAATGGTTATTAGTAGTTATATAAGACAACTACAGCTGCAGTATGTAGAAACAACTAGTTCAGTGTTTTTCCTGTAAGTCTGTAGTCATAGTTGTATTGTTTTGTGTTGACTTTCTTCTGTTGTAGAGTGGAAGCCACTAGTTCAGTGTTTTTCCTGTAAATCTGTGGTCATAGTTGTATTGTTTTGTGTTGACTTTCTTCTGTTGTAGAGTGGAAGGCTTTGTGTCCAAGTGTGAACATGGTCAGGGTCGCAGTACCAGTGACAGACAGTTTATCTTTATCAACAAACGACCTTGTGATCATGCCAAGGTGAGTTTTGTATGTGCATCAAGTACCTTGGGAGTCGTCGTGGCTGAGCGGCTAGATGCTTTTATTACAAAGCCACGGAACTCCACCCTAGCAAGTGCTGTCGCCACGGACTGTGCAGGTGAGGATTTTATTTTTATTCCCGACATAAAAAAATCCTCAGCAGTACCCAGCATTCAAACCCCGGTCTGCTGCTTGAGAGCACAGTGTTCTATCCATTCAGCCAGCCACTTCTCTTATGAGTGAAATAATTTGTTTAAAGTAAAAGAATTTACCACTGATTACAAAAAGAAGCAAACAGTGAACTGGTTTAAACTTAATTTACTGTCTTGAAAACACGGAAAAGCTGTTGACAACTAGCAGGTTTTTGCCTACAGATCCTCAAGTTAGTCAACGAAGTTTACCACAGCTATAACCGACACCAGAATCCATTTGTGGCTCTAAGCATTTCTGTAGACAAAGGTTAGTTGTGTTGCTTCCTTGTGTCATTGTGGTACTGGTACCCATTTCTGTAGACAAAGGTTGGTTGTGTTGCTTCCTTGTGTCATTGTGGTACTGGTACCCATTTCTGCTCCATCTTCATTCCTCTCCTCTTCTTCTTCCTCCTCTGTCTCTTCTTCCTCCTCTGTCTCTTCTTTTTCCTTCTCTTTTTCCTTCTTTTCCTCTTTTTCCTTCTTTTCCTCTTTCTCCTTCTTCTCTTTTTCCTTCTTTTCCTCTTTTTCCATCTCCTCCTCTTTTTCCTTCTCCTCCTTTTGTTGCTTTTCCGGTTCCTCTTTTACCTTCTCCTCATCTTTTTTCCTGTTCCTCTTTTTCCTTCTCCTCTTTTTCTTTCTACTCCTCTTTTTCCTTCTGCTCCTCTTTTTCCTTCTACTCCACTTTTTTCTTCTACTCCTCTTTTTCCTTCTGCTCCACTTTTTCCTTCTGCTCCACTTTTTCCTTCTACTCCTCTTTTTCCTTCTACTCCACTTTTTCCTTGTACTCCACTTTTTCCTTCTACTCCTCTTTTTCCTTCTACTCCACTTTTTCCTTCTGCTCCTCTTTTTCCTTCTACTCATCTTTTTCCTTCTACTCCTCTTTTTCTGTCACCTCCTCTTTTTCTTCTCCTCCTCTTTTTCCTTCTACTCATCTTTTTCCTTCTACTCTTCTTTTTCCTTCTACTCATCTTTTTCCTTCTACTCATCATTTTCCTTCTACTCATCTTTTTCCTTCTCTTCTTCTTTTTCCGACTGAAGATTGTGAGACAGAGCACATGAGATATTCCCCAACACTTCCTGTAGATGAACAAATAAAAATTTTGAGACACCTCATGCACATGTCCATTAAATACTCCTTTTATAATAAGAGTTTAAAATCCAATCAGTCAATTTCTCAGTGAATGTGCGTAATTATGTACGTGTGCGCCCGCCCGCCTATGTTATATACACACACAGACACTTAAATATGTGTTATATATAAATATAAAATGTAGCTAGAAGAACTGTAGAGAAAATCTGGTTTCTGACAGAATCTGTGGATGTGAATGTGACTCCAGACAAGAGACAGATTTTCATGGAGGGCGAGAATCTACTCTTGGCTACCCTCAAGGTCAGTGGTTGTTTGTGTCGGTTGTTATGTGGGGGTTGTTACGTGTGGTTTGTTATGTGTGGGTTGTTACATGTGGGTTGTCACATGTGGGTTTTTACACGTCCATTTCATGTGTAAGCAAGTAGCTATGGTTATATTTGTGTGCTATGTCAGTGTTTCAGCCCTAGAATGGCTAAAGACTCAGGAGTTCACATGCCACGCTGCTGACGTCACCAAACTTGGCTAAGGATACATTAGTGCAGCGATTCTCAAACTGGATGCCGCAAACATATATCAGGACTGCCGTTACAATCATCAAGAATTTTTCAGAATCTGCTTGACATTAAATTTGCAATTTTTTTTCCTTTTCTTAAGTTTTCGAACCGCTTTAAGTGTAGGTGTACTGCAACATTTTGTTTTTCTTTTTCTTAAGTTTTTGAACCGCTTTAAGTGTAGGTGTACTGCAAACATTTTGTCACTGCACAGTGATTGATGTTTTTCCCACTGGTGGGTGAAAGTTCACTGCACAGTGATTGATGTTTTCTCACTGGTGAGTGAAAGTTCACTGCACAGTGATTGATGTTTTTCCCACTGGTGGGTGAACGGTAACTGCACAGTGATTGATGTTTTTCTCACTGGTGAGTGAAAGTTCACTGCACAGTGATTGATGTTTTCTCACTGGTGAGTGAAAGTTCACTGCACAGTGATTGATGTTTTTCTCACTGGTGAGTGAAAGTTCACTGCACAGTGATTGATGTTTTTCTCACTGGTGGGTGAAAGTTCACTGCACAGTGATTGATATTTTTCTCACTGGTGGGTGAAAGTTCACTGCACAGTGATTGATGTTTTTCTCACTGGTGGGTGAAAGTTCACTGCACAGTGATTGATTTTTTTCTCACTGGTGGGTGAAAGTTCACTGCACAGTGATTGATATTTTTCTCACTGGTGGGTGAAAGTTCACTGCACAGTGATTGATGTTTTTCTCACTGGTGGGTGAAAGTTCACTGCACAGTGATTGATATTTTCTCACTGGTGGGTGAAAGTTCACTGCACAGTGATTGATGTTTTTCTCACTGGTGGGGGAATCGTAACTGCACAGTGATTGATGTTTTCTCACTGGTGGGTGAAAGTTCACTGCACAGTGATTGATGTTTTTCTCACTGGTGGGGGAATCGTAACTGCACAGTGATTGATGTTTTTCTCACTGGTGGGTGAAAGTTCACTGCACAGTGATTGATGTTTTTCTCACGAGTGGGTGAAAGTTCACTCCACAATTATTGATGTTTTCTCTGTGATGTTTGAAAGTTCAGTGCACAGTGATCGGTGTTTACTTAAACAGTTAAACTCTATTCTGACCCTCATTTGCACAAATGTTTTGCAGACCTCACTGGTGCAGATGTTTGAGTCAACAGCTTCTGTATACAAGGTCAATAATGTCTTACCCAGTTTGCCAGGTAGGCTGTTTATTTATTGTTAGTTTTGCTTTGACTTGGATAAGATCACTTCTGTTGCGTACAGATACTTCAGTAAGTGCTCTAGTCTCATTCACTACATTACATGAGTACAGTCTCACACAGTGCACAACTTCCTCAGCACAAAAGGGGACCCAGATATGTCTTTGCCAGAATCTGACATGCCATAAATATTCTTTCTGTGGGAGGATTTCACATTGTTCTAGCCTTGACTGGGGTCTGTTCAGCCTGCTGAGGGGTTTTAGCTTGTGTGAGTACAGACAATACCCTGCACCCCCAGCCACCCTTCAAGTTCTTGGTCCTTGTCAGATATGTCGAGATTACCTTTCCACCACCCTGTGACCAGGAGGGTAGTATATCATCTCTCAGTGAAATATTATTTTATATAACTGCTTATAGTCTACAGTGTGAACTAAACCTAGAAGCCACTCTGCTCCCCTCCCTTTGCACCCTGATGTGTGATTGAATACCTTAGTCCCTTGATTGAAGGCAGTCAGGAGAGAGTGCAGTGGCTCAGCTGCCAACTTGACAGTGTTTGAATTCCCCCTTAAGAGGTTTTTAACAATTCTGACCTTGACTAAAATGATCACCATGAAATGTGGAGAAACAAAGATAGCCCCCATATTTGAATGCAGGAATGTCAAATTGACATAAATTACCACAAACAAAAATGCAGCAGCCTGACAGTATCGGATGTCTCTTGTGACTGCTGCATGTGACAATATTGAGATGAAGAGGATGTAGAATATATGACAACAGTGAGATGAAGAGGATGTAGAATATATAGAAAATATGACAATAGTGAGATGAAGACTATGTAGAATATATAGAAAATATGACAATAGTGAGATGAAGAGGATGTAGAATATATAGAAAATATGACAATAGTGAGATGAAGACTATGTAGAATATAAGACAGTATTGAGATGAAGAGGAGTAGAAAATTGTAATGAAACCTGAGAACCCAACATTGTATCTGGCTATCTCTGCCTGCATGTTACTTAGTGGCAGATCAAAGGTTATCTGCCCTTGTTTGACTGCAGACAGGATCTGGTAACTAGTGGCAGATCAAGGGTTATCTGCCCTTGTTTGACAGCAGACAGGATCTGGTAACTGAGAAGCCCGTACTTGTTGTTTTCAGGCCACAGATTGCAGAAGACTTGTGAAGATTCTCCTGTCCTGGACATGCAGGTATTTGGCTTTCAACTGGTGTCTCCACTTGCTTCTGTTGTTGTTGTTGCTGACAGAATATCTCTGAGAGTCTGTGACCTGTGTCTTTATTATCAAGCAGTAGGACGAAACAGAAAGAAAACCCTGACTTGAGCAGTCAGGCAGATGGTACAAGGATACCAGTGGCGCCTGTTGATAGTGCATTGGGTTACCAGTCTAATGATGCTGGCTCAGACCTGAGTAGTCTGTGCTGGATGATGAAGACCTGTCATTGTTGGTTGGTTCTGCAGAGTGAGGTCACAAACATGCAGGTCTGTGGAGAGACAGATAGGAAGGTCTCTCTCTCTCTCTGTCTCCCTCTCTCACCGTCTCCCTCCCTCTCTCTCCCTCCCTCCCTCTCTCTCTCTCTCTCTCACTGTCTCCCCCTCCCTCTCTCTGTCTCCTTCTCTCTCCCTCCCTCCCTCTCTCTCTCTCTCTCTCTCTCTCTCCCTCCCTCTCTCTCTCATGGAGCTTGCTGAAATTCAGGAATGCATCATCAGGGTCACTTGTTATGTTGATGTGTACATTGTTAAGCTCACCCAGTCTATGTGTTCTACAGGACTGCCGAAAACATCCCAACCTGCAGCACAATTGAGGGAAAACATTTTGACGTTTTGAGAGCCAAGAGGAAAGTGGGTCTGAAAGCCACAAGTTGTTTGGGACTGAAAGGTTATCTATCAGCTACTTCATTGACCAAGAAAGGCTTTCTAAAGCAAGACAGGAAGAGACCTAAGCATGCTGGGATCAGAGAACCAGCAGAAATGGCGTGTTCAAAGTTTGTATCGAGATTGTAATACCAAAACTGTCCTGTTATTCCAGGTCTCAAGTGGTCCCTCATTGGCCGGTTCATTGTCCAAACTCAAGCGGTCATTTTCTAGTGCCTTCGCTAGAAATGATTCCAGTGACAGTCCACATGGCAGCAACTTCCACCTGACAACCAGTAAGATACTTGTGTTAGTCAACACGTTGTTTACCACTGACTGGGCTGTTTACCACAGACTGGGTTGTTTAACACTGACTGGGTTGTTTCTCACCGACTGGGTTGTTTACCACTGACTGGGTTGTTTACCACTGACTGAGTTGTTTACCACCGACTGGGTTGTTTACCACCGATTGGGTTGTTTACCACTGGCTGGGTAGTTTACCACCGACTGGGTTGTTTACCGCCGACTGGGTTGTTTACCGCCGACCGGGTTGTTTACCACCGACTGAGTTGTTTATCACTGACTGGCTTGTTTTTGTATTAAATAAATATTTTTCTGAACTTTACCAGCCACCTTTTCTTCCCAGGACTTTACCTGTGCCCATTTAAGACTGGGTTGATCTGGGAGACTGTCATTTTTCGATAGTAAAATATAGCTGTGTGTGGATTTGAACCCACTACCATCAGGCCCAAAGCAAAGCATCTAGCCCCTACACCATTTTATGTCCCAGTAACTGGTGTAGTGATATGAAAGGTTGCTGCAGTCGCGTCTGGTCAGTTTTGAAGTATCCCTTAAATAAATAATTATTTGAAGCATGAAAAAAAAATTCCTTGTTTAATAACATTCTCAATAAATACAGCAGTCACAGCAATCATAAATTGTATTTTTTCTTTTAGGTCTTGCTGCTGCCCACTCCACACCTGGCAGAAAGTCCAGCAGTTTTCCCACATCTTCAGAACATGGGTCCATCACCCAGTTTTTCTCCAAGGCTCCATCCAAAAAATCCTCATCATTAACTACATGTTCACTGTCCGAGTCTCCATCACCAGTGACAGGTGACCCGACAGCAGATACGCCAGTCACACTTGACATTGATGACAGCGTGATTGGCCCAGAACTGAGACACAACCCCATGTCATGCAAAGGTTCTCCATCAGGTCATATTTCTGAACCTGGCCCATCAAGTGTGAATAATAACACAGATCCAGAGAGTGAGGAGATTGCTGTGGCCACACTGGACAGGTCATCACAAGGTTACTTAGACCAACCATGTGTAAACATGGAGGCCAGTGATATTTCTAGTCCAGACACCAACAGAGAACAGATAAGTTCTAGATCTTCAGGGCTGACAGTTTGCATTGATCAACTACTTGACCAAGGTTCTTCAAATGACAGACATCTTCCCTCTGAAAGTTTGCATTTGTCTCATACCAGTGACAGATTTGAAATTGATTGTGGTGTACCTGTTGAAGGGACTGAGAGTGAAAACAATGATGACAGCCATGTGGATGAGAACCAGATGTTTGTAACAGATCTGGACTTTGTGAGTGTTTATTGTCTGTGAGTTGTTTGTAATTTGCAAAGCTGTTTATGTTGTCTGTGAGATGTTTATAATGTTAATACCTGCATGTATTGTCTGTGACATGTTTGTACTGTTAACACCTGTATATATTGTCTGTGACATATTTGTAATGTTCACGCTTGTATTTGTTATCTGTGAGATGTTTGTGATGAACAAAAGCTTGTTTATGTTGTCTGTGAGATGTTTGTAATGAACAAAAGCTTGTTTATGTTGTCTGTGAGATGTTTGTGATTTGCAAGCTCGCTTATGTTGTCTGTGAGATATTTGTAATTGTAATAAACCTTGGCTTGACTTGGACTGCGCTTTGGCTTACTACTTATTGGCTTTAGCCACGGCTCACTCTCTGGATGTTACTGCTACACAACTTGCACTACTTTAACGTCTAGAGTTGACAACACAAACGCCGCTCAGCTTCTTGGTACATTCTATCAGTTTATTCTGGTCCATTTATTTCACATGTTCAAACATTATTCACACTTTATCACTCGCGACATATTCGAACATTAAACATTTGCGCAACATAAAGACGACATCTTCAAATGCTACAACCGTCTTCTCTGACTTCTGATGATCGACTGACCACGAGGCTAGCTCGGGCTTTCCCTCGCTTCCTCGACTAGGCACAAGTATCTCGTGCTGTCCCTTGTTGCACGGACTTTCTGCTTGCCACTATGTAATCGTGAGGACCATGCAAAGCAGGGTCATTACATCCTCCCGCCTTTTAACAAAATGATACTTTATGGAACATCAAGTATCATTTTCCATTCAACTTTTAAATGAATCAATAGCACTAAAATCTAACTTCGCTATTCGAGATTAGTTTTCCTAATTACCCTAAATTACTGCCCTTTATTTAATTTTCTACTGTATGATTTTTCTAGTACTAAACTGGTGAAGGGTATTTTTATCTTTGCACGTATTGCATCTGTAGTATAGCTTCGTCAATATATCTATTCTATCAGGTCCAAGTGAAATTAAAATGATCATTGTGATGGTGGTGATGATAATTGTCAACTTTGAGATATTTACTACAGGTATAATAAATCAATTTAAATGTATTACTGCTAAGAATTATAGTTCCTGGCTATCCTTAATTACTGCCCTTTAAAACTGCTTTCAGTATTTACTGCATGCTTTCCCTGTACTGAGCTGGTGAAGAGTTTAAACCATCTTTACACCTATTGCACCTGTAGAATTGTTTAGTCACTATATCTAATCTATCAGGTTCAAAGTGAAATGATGATAGTGATGATGATTGTCAGCTTTGAGATATTTGCTACATAGAAAATTGGATTTAACCAATATTTCTACATCACCTTTCACAGGGTGTTAAACCCCAAGGACTCTTAGCCGATATGATAGTGATGAGATGATTGTCAGCTTTGAGATATTTGCTACATAGAAAATTGGATTTAACCAATATTTCTACATCACCTTTCACAGGGTGTTAAACCCCAAGGACTCTTATTCGATATGATAGTGGTAAGATATATTTAACATAGTGCTTCTAGTTTCCCAAAAGCTCTATAACACCTTTTACAGGGTAATTACCCAACCCCAAGGAATCTACCACAGAAAAAAAAATGCATGTTGAGATATTTTTTTCATAGACCAAAGTCTCACCTTTCACAGAGTAATTACCCAACTCCAAGGAATCTAACATGAAAACAATGATAGCTGAGATATATTTTTCATAGATCTTAAAGTTTCCTCCAGGTCTATAACCACCTTTAACAGAGTATTCAACTCCAAGGAATCTCAGATGAAATGAATATTGGGATGATTTTTAAATAGAGTTTAGGGTTTCCCCACCAGTCTCTACATCACCTTTAACAGAGTATTCAACTCCAAGGAATCCCACACACCTTTCCCCCTTTAAATGGATACAGATGAGTTCAACTCCTCTACTGTGCTTGTGCTTTGATGTGTGCACTTTTTCTTTACCATCAGTATGTCTATTCAGCATCAGTATAACTATAGATGGTTCCTAATCTTGGATGTGGTGGACAACTTTAGCATGTCCCTGTGCTGTGTACCTATGCCAAAACATTTCAAATTGAATTTATGTAAATCATTCTGTGGAAAAAGATTTCTATATGATCTATTGCTAAATATTTAATTTGGTTGTGCTGTTCCTGGGGAGAGTTTTTTTTGTTTTTTTTCCCTAACTTTTGAACTAATGTCATTACATGAATCCTAAAATAATCCTAATGAACTACAAACCTAAGTAAATATGTACACTATTAAAATACTACCCACAAATCTTTCATTCATCATTCATTCCTGTTTTATTCTCTTTCATTCCCATTCATTCCAATAACTATTCTTGATCTTGATCCATCCCTGCAGGCTGTGTGTGTCTTGCTTGTACTCGGCGCTTGCTTTCAAGGTTGTCATTCCTTGGTTTGCTCAACTGTCTGTTCTGCTCTGGGGTCTTTCATGGTAGGATAACTGGTAATCTTGCAAATATACTGACTAAAAATATTATAATTTTATAAGTTAACACAAAACTATTATCATTGTTCAGTGACTGTATACACTAATATGCCACCTTTAAAATAATAATTAAACGGAAGGTGTTTAATACACACAGTTTGTGGCTGATTTTTATAAATGACATCAGGTGTCTATGCACTTTTGTAAAATACTTTATCATTAATTTAATATTTACACAAACACTTTAAGTATGTAAGATGATCTACCTTTCACAGTAGCTATCACAATTGTGTAAACACGATATAATACTGACGTTTTTGTTGTTCTTGATTGAGCTTAAACAGTCGGAATGCTTCATTATTCTCGCATTCTTTATTTTATGATACGTTTGGTATTCGATGATCTTGATATTGTATAGATGCTCTTGAAGTGTTGCTTAGAATTTGACGATTTGAAATGTTTCAATGTTGATTTTGAGGTATTTGGAGAAAATAATTTCGTGCTCCTTGATGGTGATCTTGAAATTTGGATCATTCAGTGGCTGATATGTTTCTGTTCATTCCCTGTACAGTACTGGTTGGTGATTTATGATTTTGATTGAAATAAGACAATCTTGAAGATGAAGACTGATAAACTGTCAATTCTTGATGATTGTTCAGGTTTACTCTTGATTGTTTGGTTGAAATAAGACAATCTTGAAGGTAAGAATGGTAAAGTATCAATTCCTGATGATCGTTTAGGTTTACTCTTGGTCGTATGGTTGCCAGTGGTTCTATGTAGGTTCTTGACTGGTGATAATATTGAGCTTCATGCATGGTGATATGTTAGATTGATGATGTTCAGGATGATGGGCTGTAAGGTTTCAAGTAAGTAAATAGTGATACTTCAGTTCATAAATAAATATGGCAATTTTCCTTGAATCAGCTGTTATTTTTGTTGATGGAGATGCCTTTGTTCCCAGACTCTTATGTCTTCATCAGAACAGTCTCTAATGTTGAAGTCTTTGTATCCCAGAATCACATCTGTTCCGATATCGTTCGTTACCAGTACTTTCAATGGTTTTGATATATAGGGCGACTTCAAATAAATATAAGCTGTCCGTAATCGCATCAAAAAATCTTCTCTGTCTAAACAGTAAATCATGTCTTCGCTTAAATCTGATTTTTCTATAAATTTTTCACAAACCAAAGTGATATTTGATTTTTTATTTAATTGCATTTGTGCTGGTTTGTTGTTTATCAAACATTTAGTTGACTTTCCACGATATTTTTTACTTGTTGCTATGTGGAATTGATCATAATCTATATATTTATTGTCCTCTAAGAATGAAAATTCTTTATTCATGGCTTGTCTATCCAGTGGTATTTCACAATCTGGCTGTTTCATACACTGAGTTTCTTTTGTCTCGACTGATGTCATTGTTGGAACAGTGATATCCTTTGCTTGATTAATTTTCATTGTTTCTGAGTTTGACTTTTTCTCTGTTTCAGTGGCTGTTGTCTTTTTGGATTCACTTTTGTTGCTCGTATTGCTTTTGCTGGATTCTAATTCTGCAATGATGATTTCGTTCTTTATCTTTTTAGTTCCTGGACATATTATTTGGTATGTTCCTATCCAAATTGTATGAGGCTCTGTTGTTTTTCCCTGTTTTTTTCCTCCAGTCGCATACTGCACAATCTAGAGTAGGTGACGTAAGAGCTTCTGAATCCATTCTTTCTTGCTTAGTTTTCGCATACCAAGATCTTTTCTTGTCTTTCAACATCTGTTTCCCAACACAGTGTTTTACAATATGTCCAAATGCTGAGCAAAAATGGCATTTTTTAGGGTTGTTGTTGTTTTGTTTATTTTGCCACTTTTTATTTACCAAGTCTTCAATATAATTTGAATATTTAGGATCTCTGTCGCAGATAGTTGAAGAACTATGCTGGTACTTACAAAAACTGCACATCTTGATCTTCTGGTTACTTATCGATGTATCTTTCATTGTTGTCGCTGCAGACACTTGCGACAAAGTGTTCTTACTTTTTACCCACCGTTTAGATGCCATTCTGATAAACGCACATTGATGTTAAAATGTCACTGTGGTTATAAAGCTTAACGTAACTTTTGTTCCCAAACGTAGTTCATAGTTTGCTGGTTTCCGCGAAACAATAATCGTCACAAATCTGATTTAATTCACAAACTTGATTTATAATATTTACGATATGTACCTTTGGTAAACATGAAACTTCCTGAATCCGCAAAACTTGGCGATACGGTGTGTGGCAGGGCGTAGATGACACACCGGTTTTCATTGGTCGGCAGCTGACCTGTCGGCGCTTGCTGTGTTAATTATAGGCTCTGCTCGGGTGAAGTACACTGTTTTCCGCATGTTTATCTTACCTTGGAAGAAACAAAAATGTTTTCCTATGCTTATGGTCCGCGTTGTTTCTAATTTCCTTCGGACAAGCACCCCACTTGTAATAAACCTTGGCTTGACTTGGACTGCGCTTTGGCTTACTACTTATTGGCTTTAGCCACAGCTCACTCTCTGGATGTTACTGCTACACAACTTGCACTACTTTAACGTCTAGAGTTGACAACACAAACGCCGCTCAGCTTCTTGGTACATTCTATCAGTTTATTCTGGTCCATTTATTTCACATGTTCAAACATTATTCACACTTTATCACTCGCAACATATTCGAACATTAAACATTTGCGCAACATAAAGACGACATCTTCAAATGCTACAACCGTCTTCTCTGACTTCTGATGATCGACTGACCACGAGGCTAGCTCGGGCTTTCCCTCGCTTCCTCGACTAGGCACAAGTATCTCGTGCTGTCCCTTGTTGCACGGACTTTCTGCTTGCCACTATGTAATCGTGAGGACCATGCAAAGCAGGGTCATTACAGTAATGAACAAGCTCATTTATGTTGTCTGTGAGATATTTGTAATGAACAAGCTCGCTTATGTTTCTGTGAGATGTTTGTGATGTGCAAGCTCATTTATGTTTCTGTGAGATGTTTGGAATGAACAAAAGCTTGTTTATATTTTCTGTGAGATGTTTGTAATAAACAAGCTCGCTTATGTTGTCTGTGAGATGTTTGTGATGTGCAAGCTCATTTATGTTTCTGTGAGATGTTTGGAATGAACAAAAGCTCATTTATGTTTCTGTGAGATGTTTGGAATGAACAAAAGCTCATTTATGTTTCTGTGAGATGTTTGGAATGAACAAAAGCTCATTTATGTTTCTGTGAGATGTTTGGAATGAACAAAAGCTTGTTTATATTGTCTGTGAGATGTTTGTAATGAACAAAAGCTTGTTTATGTTGTCTGTGAGATGTTTGTAATGTGCAAGCTCATTTATGTTTCTGTGAGATGTTTGTAATGAACAAGCTTGCTTATGTTGTCTGTGCGATGTTTGTGATGTGCAAGCTCATTTATGTTGTCTGTGAGATGTTTGTAATGAACAAAAGCTTGTTTATATTGTCTGTGAGATGTTTGTAATGTGCAAGCTTGTTTATATTGTCTTAAAAATGTTTGTAATAAACAGGCTTGTTTATGTTGTCTGTTAGATGTTTATGATGTGAAAGTTTGTTTATATTGTCTGTGAGATGTTTGTAATATGCAAGCTCATTTATTTTGTCTGTATTTCATGACTGGAAAGTGATTTATTAACCAAACTAAACAGTGCACCTTCTAAGTTACCACAGCCATCCCAAGTTTCTACAGACAAACAGAAACAGATTGTACAGTTTATTGCCTGGCTGTAGGTAACCAACAGTTCCTAGGGAACATGGAGCTGGACTGCTTGTTTTTGTGAACAGGGTCTGCTATGACTTTCCAGTCCAATGTGGGATTTGCAGCCTCTGCCATTTGAACCACATAAAAACTTTGATACTCTTTTATACTGAGGCTGGTTTTCTCTGAAATGTTTCCTCTCGATAGCTTGCTGCGTTTGGCCTCTTACAAATTGTGACAGTCTGTCACTGTCTGCCTCCATAGAAATTGGTCCATAGATGATCTCTCCCAAGTGTCTGTGTCAGTGTTGTCACTTTCAGGTCACATTTGCATACGTTCTTTTAGTGTAGTTGTAGCCTTCCTGCAGCTATTTGGCTGTCTCCAGTTCACCATACCAGAGATCTGGACATACTGTGTCCAGTTCACCATACGAGAGATCTGGACATACTGTGTCCAGTTCACCATACACGAGATCTGGACAGGCTGTGTCCAGTTCACCATACAAGAGATCTGGACATGCTGTGTCCAGTTCACCATACCAGAGATCTGGACATGCTGTGTCCAGTTCACCATACAAGAGATCTGGTCAGGCTGTGTCCAGTTCACCATACTAGAGATCTGGACAGGCTGTGTCCAGTTCACCATACAACAAATCTGGACATGCTGTGTCCAGTTCACCATACAAGAGATCTGGACAGGTTGTGTCCAGTTCACAATACCAGAGATCTGGTCCGGCTGTGTCCAGTTCACCATACAAGAGATCTGGACATGCTGTGTCCAGTTCACCACACAAGAGATCTGGACAGGCTGTGTCCAGTTCACCATACAAGAGATCTGGACATGCTGTGTCCAGTTCACCACACAAGAGATCTGGACAGGCTGTGTCCAGTTCACCATACAAGAGATCTGGACATGCTGTGTCCAGTTCACCATACAAGAGATCTGGACATGCTGTGTCCAGTTCACCATACAAGAGATTTGGACATGCTGTGTCTAGTTCACCATACAAGAGATCTGGACATGCTGTGTCCCGTTCACCATACAAGAGATCTGGACATGCTGTGTCTAGTTCACCATACAAGAGATCTGGAAAGGTTGTGTCCGGTTCACCATACAAGAGATCTGGACATGCTGTGTCTAGTTCACCATACAAGAGATCTGGACAGGCTGTGTCCGGTTCACCATACAAGAGATCTGGACATACTGTGTCTAGTTCACCATACAAGAGATCTGGACATACTGTGTCTAGTTCACCATACAAGAGATCTGGACATGCTGTGTCCAGTTCACCATACAAGAGATCTGGACATGCTGTGTCTAGTTCACCATACAAGAGATCTGGACATGCTGTGTCCCGTTCACCATACAAGAGATCTGGACAGGTTGTGTCCAGTTCACCATACAAGAGATCTGGACATGCTGTGTCTAGTTCACCATACAAGAGATCTGGACAGGTTGTGTTCAGTTCACCATACAAGAGATCTGGACAGGTTGTGTTCAGTTCACCATACAAGAGATCTGGACATGCTGTGTCTAGTTCACCATACAAGAGATCTGGACATGCTGTGTCTAGTTCACCATACAAGAGATCTGGACAGGTTGTGTTCAGTTCACCATACAAGAGATCTGGACAGGTTGTGTTCAGTTCACCATACAAGAGATCTGGACAGGTTGTGTTCAGTTCACCATACAAGAGATCTGGACAGGTTGTGTTCAGTTCACCATACAAGAGATCTGGACAGGTTGTGTTCAGTTCACCATACAAGAGATCTGGACAGGTTGTGTTCAGTTCACCATACAAGAGATCTGGACAGGTTGTGTCTAGTTCACCATACAAGAGATCTGGACAGGTTGTGTTCAGTTCACCATACAAGAGATCTGGACAGGTTGTGTTCAGTTCACCATACAAGAGATCTGGACATGCTGTGTCCAGTTCACCACACAAGAGATCTGGACAGGCTGTGTCCAGTTCACCATACAAGAGATCTGGACATGCTGTGTCCAGTTCACCATACAAGAGATCTGGACATGCTGTGTCCAGTTCACCACACAAGAGATCTGGACAGGCTGTGTCCAGTTCACCATACAAGAGATCTGGACAGGTTGTGTCCAGTTCACCATACAAGAGATCTGGACATGCTGTGTCCAGTTCGCCATACAAGAGATCTGGACAGGTTGTGTCCGGTTCACCATACAAGAGATCTGGACATGCTGTGTCCAGTTCACCATACAAGAGATCTGGACAGGTTGTGTCCAGTTCACCATACAAGAGATCTGGACAGGTTGTGTCCAGTTCACCATACAAGAGATCTGGACTGCTGTGTCCAGTTCACCATACAAGAGATCTGGACATGCTGTGTCCAGTTCACCATACAAGAGATCTGGACAGGTTGTGTCCAGTTCACCATACAAGAGATCTGGACAGGTTGTGTCCAGTTCACCATACAAGAGATCTGGACTGCTGTGTCCAGTTCACCATACAAGAGATCTGGACATGCTGTGTTCAGTTCACCATACAAGAGATCTGGACAGGTTGTGTTCAGTTCACCATACAAGAGATCTGGACAGGTTGTGTTCAGTTCACCATACAAGAGATCTGGACAGGTTGTGTTCAGTTCACCATACAAGAGATCTGGACAGGTTGTGTTCAGTTCACCACACAAGAGATCTGGACAGGTTGTGTTCAGTTCACCATACAAGAGATCTGGACAGGTTGTGTTCAGTTCACCATACAAGAGATCTGGACAGGTTGTGTTCAGTTCACCACACAAGAGATCTGGACAGGTTGTGTTCAGTTCACCATACAAGAGATCTGGACAGGTTGTGTCCAGTTCACCATACAAGAGATCTGGACAGGTTGTGTTCAGTTCACCATACTGGAGATCTGGATATGCTGTGTCCAGTTCACCATACAAGAGATCTGGACAGGTTGTGTTCAGTTCACCATACTGGAGATCTGGATATGCTGTGTCCAGTTCACCATACAAGAGATCTGGACAGGTTGTGTTCAGTTCACCATACTGGAGATCTGGATATGCTGTGTCCAGTTCACCATACAAGAGATCTGGACAGGTTGTGTCCAGTTCACCATACTAGCGATCTGGACAGGCTGTGCCAAGTTCACCAAACCAGAGGTCTGGACATGTGTCCATTCTGTATTTAATCCTCTGTAACATACATAACTGTACATCACAGAGCTGACATTGACCCACATATAGGCCCCATAAGTGGATAAATCACGTAACCTGATGAGATACAACCTGATATGGCAGGACAAATTGTAAAATCTGTTTTCTTGTTTTCACTTTCTTCTAAGTGCAACACATATTTTGTTCCTCTAGGAAATAATAGTTCAGTTCGTTGTGATTTGTCAGAATTGGACATCCAGCAGTGGACATCCAGCAGTGGACATACAGCAGGGGACATCCAGCAGTGGACATGCAGCAGGGGACATCCAGCAGTGGACATCCAGCAGTGGACATCCAGCAGTGGACATCCAGCAGTGGACATCCAGCAGTGGACATTCATCAGTGGACATCCAGCAGGGAACATCCAGCAGTGGACATCCAGCAGAGGACATCCAGCAGTGGACATCCAGCAGGGGAAATCCAGCAGGGGAAATCCAGCAGTGGACATCCAGCAGTGGACATCCAGCAGGGGACATCCAGCAGTGGACATTCATCAGTGGACATCCAGCAGGGGACATCCAGCAGTGGACATTCATCAGTGGACATCCAGCAGGGAACATCCAGCAGTGAACATCCAGCAGGGGACATCCAGCAGTGAACATCCAGCAGGGGACATCCAGCAGTGAACATCCAACAGTGGACATCTAGCAGACATGAAAATGCTTCAGGAATTACCATCAGTGGTCAGCCAGCCTCAGAAGACATTGAAATGTGTGGATGAAGATAGTTCCAGTGGATAGTTTAGTTACTGACACTGGTGCTCACCCTCCAGCAAGTGCTGGGTTGTTTGTTGTGCAGTCAGTTGAGACACACATGTCTGGGTCCAGAAAACAGTAATTGTTCAGTATATTTAAAACTGGATAGTATGTTGTTCATGGACGGTCTAATTGATTTATTGCCTGGCATGCTTGTTTATCTGACATCTGATCTTCCTCTAGAGCCATGACAACCAAGACAGCATCAGCAGACGAGAGCAACATGTTCCATTTTGTCTGTCAAGTCTACGGCGAAGGATTGACTCCAAAGGTAAGACGTCAACTCTGTCAGTCGTCACATACACGCAGGTTTACCACACAGCAGGTGCTGTCATATGACATATGATATTATTGTGTGATAGTGTGACATCTGATGACCAGTTCTTTATTTCAAAATCTGTTTCATACATTACTCAGAGCAACTGCAATTGAAGCCACTCAGTAGCTTAGTCTCAGATTGGTCAGACTAGCTGCAGAATTCAAACTGTGATCTGTGGCACTTTTTCATAGGTGCTTGTTTTTTACCAATCCACAAATTTATACGGTATCCTCAGATGGCTTGAATATATCTATTAATTCTGGCAACATCAATTTCATTAAGCTAAATTCTTTAAATGGACTGTCTCCTTAACTTTAGAAGACCTGAGGCCCTGAATCTGTTCCTTTTACCTGAGCTCCTGGGCATTAAAGTGAAAAAAACCAACATGATATACAAAAATATTAGTTACATGCAAACAAGTGTTTAGAATAAGATGAAACATGGAGACCTTGTAGAAACATAGGTTCACCTTTTAACATTGAAATTCAGACCTGTTTGTGGTGATACAAAATTCCTTGTCCAGCCGTCATCAGTTGTTTGAGGGACCCCCCCCCCCCTTCTCTTACTATTGATCTAGATCTAGATCTATAAGGTTCAAGATTCTCCTCATCGCTCGAGCTCTCACAGTCTGTGTCACTTGAACTGGAAACATATATTTGTTAAAATGCTGACTCCTCAGAGACTGAATCAACCAAAGTATTGATCACCTGTTGGACTGTGAAAAGCCTAGACCTACTTCGCTTTCCTGTAAAAGTGCTTTGTTTATCAGCCACTTCATTGTGAATTTTCAGAATTTTTCACATTAGACCACACAAAGTCAATCCAAACACATGGGGGCATCCATTTGCAATGACAAACCATGAGATTTGACCACAATTGGTTGGTTATTTTTAGTTTGTGACACATTTGTTTAATGTAGTACGCAAAGTACCGAAAATTGGGTACAGCGGTTTAGTGGTAGATTAGGAAATTACCCGACAGCGGTACAGCAGTCTGGTAGAGTTAACCTTTGATGTTTCAGGGTTTCTAAGTTATGTTGAGAGTTGCCCAAAATGACCTGTCGGTGGCTCACCATGTGGTTTCTCACTTTTCTCAAATTGGTATTGGAAATGGGGCGGGAACTTGCCCAGTCTGATACTAGACATGACTGAACACAGGAATGGACAGTGTGTTGACAGGTTGAAGCATTGACTTTACTGCAGAGGTATCATGTCTCAGTACTCAGTCTCTCTTCACAGAGTGACTGATCACCTGCCCATTGTTTCTCTTAAATATGTATCTCCAGCTGCATCTTTAAGAAAATTATACTGAACAGCCCCCCTCCCCATGCATGCACGCCTGAGCGCACGCACACACACACACACACACACAGATACACACAGACACAGATACAACCAGTTGGTTTGATAAAAGTCATCAGTGAACAAGACAAAATGCTTGGCTAGAATGCTAAAATATCACAATCACAAATAAGTAATTCACATGTTTGAAAAAACACTTAAAATCAACAACAAAAAGTTCCAGAAATAAAAAAGATGATTAAAACGAAAAAAGATACACAAGATTGCAAACAATATTATCTCTCTCCCCCCCCCCCCCCCCCTCCCCTTCCTTTTCCCACAAAAAAAAAATTTCTGGTGCCTACCTTTCCTGTATAATGTGTATGTACATCTGTGTTGAAATAACTGTCAACTGTGACTATATGTGTATGTACATCTGTGTTGAAATAACTGTCAACTGTGACTATGTGTCTATGTACATCTGTGTTGAAATAACTAACTGTCAACTGTGACTGTATGTTTATGTACATCTGTGTTGAAATAACTAACTGTCAACTGTGACTGTATGTGTATGTACATCTGTGTTGAAATAACTAACTGTCAACTGTGACTATGTGTCTATGTACATCTGTGTTGAAATAACTAACTGTCAACTGTGACTGTATGTTTATGTACATCTGTGTTGAAATAACTAACTGTCAACTGTGACTGTATGTGTATGTACATCTGTGTTGAAATAATTAACTGTCAACTGTGACTGTATGTGTATGTACATCTGTGTTGAAATAAATAACTGTCAACTGTGACTGTATGTTTATGTACATCTGTGTTGAAATAAATAACTGTCAGCTGTGACTGTATGTTTATGTACATCTGTGTTGAAATAATTAACTGTCAACTGTGACTGTATGTCTATGTACATCTGTGTTGAAATAAATAACTGTCAGCTGTGACTGTATGTGTATGTACATCTGTGTTGAAATAATTAACTGTCAACTGTGACTGTATGTGTATGTACATCTGTGTTGAAATAAATAACTGTCAGCTGTGACTGTATGTTTATGTACATCTGTGTTGAAATAAATAACTGTCAGCTGTGACTGTATGTGTATGTACATCTGTGTTGAAATAACTAACTGTCAACTGTGACTATGTGTCTATGTACATCTGTGTTGAAATAACTAACTGTCAACTGTGACTGTATGTTTATGTACATCTGTGTTGAAATAACTAACTGTCAACTGTGACTGTATGTGTATGTACATCTGTGTTGAAATAATTAACTGTCAACTGTGACTGTATGTGTATGTACATCTGTGTTGAAATAAATAACTGTCAACTGTGACTGTATGTTTATGTACATCTGTGTTGAAATAAATAACTGTCAGCTGTGACTGTATGTTTATGTACATCTGTGTTGAAATAATTAACTGTCAACTGTGACTGTATGTCTATGTACATCTGTGTTGAAATAAATAACTGTCAGCTGTGACTGTATGTGTATGTACATCTGTGTTGAAATAATTAACTGTCAACTGTGACTGTATGTGTATGTACATCTGTGTTGAAATAAATAACTGTCAGCTGTGACTGTATGTTTATGTACATCTGTGTTGAAATAAATAACTGTCAGCTGTGACTGTATGTGTATGTACATCTGTGTTGAAATAACTAACTGTCAGCTGTGACTGTATGTGTATGTACATCTGTGTTGAAATAATTAACTGTCAACTGTGACTATATGTCTATGTACATCTGTGTTGAAATAACTAACTGTCAACTGTGACTATGTGTCTATGTACATCTGTGTTGAAATAACTAACTGTCAACTGTGACTGTATGTTTATGTACATCTGTGTTGAAATAACTAACTTTCAACTGTGACTATATGTGTATGTACATCTGTGTTGAAATAATTAACTGTCAACTGTGACTGTATGTGTATGTACTTCTGTGTTGAAATAATTAACTGTCAACTGTGACTGTATGTTTATGTACATCTGTGTTGAAATAAATAACTGTCAGCTGTGACTGTATGTGTATGTACATCTGTGTTGAAATAACTAACTGTCAGCTGTGACTGTATGTGTATGTACATCTGTGTTGAAATATCTAACTGTCAACTGTGACTGTATGTGTATGCACATCTGTGTTGAAATAACTGTCAACTGTGACTGTATGTGTATGTACATCTGTGTTGAAATAACTAACTGTCAACTGTGACTATATGTGTATGTACATCTGTGTTGAAATAACTAACTGTCAACTGTGACTGTATGTGTATGTACATCTGTGTTGAAATAAATAACTGTCAGCTGTGACTGTATGTGTATGTACATCTGTGTTGAAATAACTAACTGTCAACTGTGACTGTATGTGTATGTACATCTGTGTTGAAATAACTAACTGTCAACTGTGACTGTATGTGTATGTACATCTGTGTTGAAATAACTAACTGTCAGCTGTGACTGTATGTGTATGTACATCTGTGTTGAATTAAATAACTGTCAACTGTGACTGTATGTGTATGTACATCTGTGTTGAAATAACTAACTGTCAACTGTGACTGTATGTGTATGCACATCTGTGTTGAAATAACTAACTGTCAACTGTGACTTTATGTGTATGTACATCTGTGTTGAAATAATTAACTGTCAGCTGTGACTGTATGTGTATGTACATCTGTGTTGAAATAATTAACTGTCAGCTGTGACTGTATGTGTATGTACATCTGTGTTGAAATAACTAACTGTCAACTGTGACTGTGTGTTTATGTACATCTGTGTTGAAATAAATAACTGTCAACTGTGACTGTATGTGTATGTTCATCTGTGTTGAAATAACTAACTGTCAACTGTGACTATATGTCTATGTACATCTGTGTTGAAATAACTAACTGTCAACTGTGACTGTGTGTTTATGTACATCTGTGTTGAAATAAATAACTGTCAACTGTGACTGTATGTGTATGTTCATCTGTGTTGAAATAACTAACTGTCAACTGTGACTATATGTCTATATACATCTGTGTTGAAATAACTAACTGTCAACTGTGACTGTGTGTGTATGTACATCTGTGTTGAAATAATTAACTGTCAACTGTGACTGTATGTGTATGTACATCTGTGTTGAAATAATTAACTGTCAACTGTGACTGTATGTGTATGTACATCTGTGTTAAAATAATTAACTGTCAACTGTGACTGTGTGTATGCACATCTGTGTTGAAATAACTAACTGTCAACTGTGACTGTGTGTGTATGTACATCTGTGTTAAAATAATTAACTGTCAACTGTGACTGTGTGTGTATGTACATCTGTGTTGAAATAACTAACTGTCAACTGTGACTGTGTGTGTATGCACATCTGTGTTAAAATAATTAACTGTCAACTGTGACTATATGTGTATGTACATCTGTGTTAAAATAACTAACTGTCAACTGTGACTGTATGTGTATGTACATCTGTGTTAAAATAATTAACTGTCAACTGTGACTGTGTGTGTATGTACATCTGTGTTAAAATAATTAACTGTCAACTGTGACTGTATGTGTATGTACATCTGTGTTAAAATAATTAACTGTCAACTGTGACTATATGTGTATGTACATCTGTGTTAAAATAACTAACTGTCAACTGTGACTGTGTGTATGCACATCTGTGTTGAAATAACTAACTGTCAACTGTGACTGTGTGTGTATGCACATCTGTGTTAAAATAATTAACTGTCAACTGTGACTATATGTGTATGTACATCTGTGTTAAAATAACTAACTGTCAACTGTGACTGTATGTGTATGCACATCTGTGTTGAAATAACTAACTGCCAACTATGACTGTATGTGTATGTACATCTGTGTTGAAATAACTAACTGTCAACTGTGACTGTGTGTGTATGTACATCTGTGTTAAAATAATTAACTGTCAACTGTGACTGTGTGTATGCACATCTGTGTTAAAATAATTAACTGTCAACTATGACTGTATGTGTATGTACATCTGTGTTGAAATAACTAACTGTCAACTGTGACTATATGTCTATGTACATCTGTGTTGAAATAACTAACTGTCAACTGTGACTATATGTCTATGTACATCTGTGATGAAATAACTAACTGTCAAATAATGACTGTATGTGTATGTACATCTGTGTTGAAATAACTAACTGTCACTGTATGTGACTGTGTTGTATAACTGTACATCTGTGTTGAAATAATTAACTGTCAGCTGTGACTGTATGTGTATGTACATCTGTGTTGAAATAATTAACTTTCAACTGTGACTATGTGTATGTACATCTGTGTTGAAATAATTAACTGTCAGCTGTGACTGTATGTGTATGTACATCTGTGTTGAAATAATTAACTGTCAGCTGTGACTGTATGTGTATGTACATCTGTCTTGAAATAACTAACTGTCAGCTGTGATGTATGTGTATGTACATCTGTGTTGAAATAATTAACTGTCAGCTGTGACTGTATGTGTATGTACATCTGTGTTGAAATAATTAACTGTCAGCTGTGACTGTATGTGTATGTACATCTGTCTTGAAATAACTAACTGTCATCTGTGACTGTATGTGTATGTACATCTGTGTTGAAATAATTAACTGTCATCTGTGACTGTATGTGTATGTACATCTGTCTTGAAATAACTGTCATCTGTGACTGTATGTGTATGTACATCTGTGTTGAAATAACTAACTGTCAACTGTGACTATGTGTATGTACATCTGTGTTGAAATAACTAACTGTCAACTGTGACTGTATGTGTATGCACATCTGTGTTGAAATAACTAACTGTCAACTGTAACTGTATGTGTATGTACATCTGTGTTGAAATAACTGTCATCTGTGACTGTATGTGTATGTACATCTGTCTTGAAATAACTGTCATCTGTGACTGTATGTGTATGTACATCTGTCTTGAAATAACTGTCATCTGTGACTGTATGTGTATGTACATCTGTCTTGAAATAACTAACTGTCAACTGTGACTGTATGTGTATGTACATCTGTGTTGAAATAACTGTCATCTGTGACTGTATGTGTGTGTACATCTGTGTTGAAATAACTAAGTGTCAGCTGTAACTGTATGTGTATGTACATCTGTGTTGAAATAACTGTCATCTGTGACTGTATGTGTATGTACATCTGTCTTGAAATAACTGTCATCTGTGACTGTATGTGTATGTACATCTGTGTTGAAATAATTAACTGTCATCTGTGACTGTATGTGTATGTACATCTGTCTTGAAATAACTGTCATCTGTGACTGTATGTGTATGTACATCTGTGTTGAAATAATTAACTGTCATCTGTGACTGTATGTGTATGTACATCTGTCTTGAAATAACTGTCAACTGTGACTGTATGTGTATGTACATCTGTCTTGAAATAACTGTCAACTGTGACTGTATGTGTATGTACATCTGTGTTGAAATAACTAACTGTCAACTGTGACTATGTGTATGTACATCTGTGTTGAAATAACTAACTGTCAACTGTGACTGTATGTGTATGCACATCTGTGTTGAAATAACTAACTGTCAACTGTAACTGTATGTGTATGTACATCTGTGTTGAAATAACTGTAATCTGTGACTGTATGTGTATGTACATCTGTCTTGAAATAACTGTCATCTGTGACTGTATGTGTATGTACATCTTTCTTGAAATAACTGTCATCTGTGACTGTATGTGTATGTACATCTGTCTTGAAATAACTAACTGTCAACTGTGACTGTATGTGTATGTACATCTGTGTTGAAATAACTGTCATCTGTGACTGTATGTGTGTGTACATCTGTGTTAAAATAATTAACTGTCAACTGTAACTGTATGTGTATGTACATCTGTGTTGAAATAACTGTCAACTGTGACTGTATGTGTGTGTACATCTGTGTTAAAATAATTAACTGTCAACTGTAACTGTATGTGTATGTACATCTGTGTTGAAATAACTAAGTGTCAGCTGTAACTGTATGTGTATGTACATCTGTGTTGAAATAACTAAGTGTCAGCTGTAACTGTATGTGTATGTAACTAACGTATGAACATATATTTATAGTCATAGATGGCAGTCAGTTGCAACTGGTATATCGTATAGACATGTAACAGACAATTGTGTATGTGCATGTTCACTCACAGTTGATTGTTTCCAAATCCGGACATCTGTTACAGCTTCCTACGATGAATCTGCTTCTCTGATGTGCAGAAGCTTTCGTGCCAAAATCTGTCCCACAGACAACAGATCAGCAGAAGATGAATTACAAAGGGAGATCAGGTTGGTTTAGCCTTGCACAGTTGTTTACCTGTTTCCTGCAGGTTGGTTTAGCCTTGCACAGTTGTTTACCTGTTTCCTGCAGGTTGGTTTAGCCTTGCACAGTTATTTACCTGTTTCCTGCAGGTTGGTTTAGCCTTGCACAGTTGTTTACCTGTTTCCTGCAGGTTGGTTTAGCCTTGCACAGTTGTTTACCTGTTTCCTGCAGGTTGGTTTAGCCTTGCACAGTTGTTTACCTGTTTCCTGCAGGTTGGTTTAGCACAGTTGTCCACCTGTTTCCTGCAGGTTGGTTTAGCCTTGCACAGTTGTTTACCTCTTTCCTGCAGGTTGGTTTAGCCTTGCACAGTTGTTTACCTGTTTCCTGCAGGTTAATTTAGCCTTTCACAGCTGTTTACCTGTTTCCTGCAGATTGGTTTAGCCCTGCACAGTTGTTTACCTGTTTCCTGCAGGTTGGTTTAGCCTTGCACAGTTGTTTACCTGTTTCCTGCAGGTTGGTTTAGCACAGTTGTCCACCTGTTTCCTGCAGGTTGGTTTAGCCTTGCACAGTTGTTTACCTGTTTCCTGCAGTTTGGTTTAGCCTTGCACAGTTGTTTGACTGTTTCCTGCAGGTTAGTTTAGCCTTGCACAGCTGTTTACCTGTTTCCTGCAGATTGGTTTAGCCCTGCACAGTTGTTTACCTGTTTCCTGCAGGTTGGTTTAGCCTTGCACAGTTGTTTACCTGTTTCCTGCAGGTTAGTTTAGCCTTGCACAGTTGTTTACCTGTTTCCTGCAGATTGGTTTAGCCTTGCACAGTTGTTTACCTGTTTCCTGCAGATTGGTGTAGCCTTGCACAGTTGTTTACCTGTTTCCTGCAGGTTGGTTTAGCACAGTTGTCCACCTGTTTCCTGCAGGTTGGTTTAGCACAGTTGTTTACCTGTTTGAGGAGAACATATGTGTGTCGACTTGTGGCCAGTATTGTTGCTGAATCATACCTGTACTAATCAACACAGATTGTTCTGTTCTGCTGTGCCTGTATATCAATACAGGCTGTAAACAGGACAGTAGCTTGAGCTCTTCACTGATCCCGTGTAATTTTGTTTGTAGAACTGCTCCTTTGAGCCAATTTTCAGTCTGACAAATTCTGGGCAGTTCTTGAGTAGAAACAGCCATAGATAGCATAGTCTGTGACACTTTTCAGTGAAGGTTGCTTATAAGTCCACAGTGTTCTGCTCATAATTACTAGTTACTGCCGAGCTTGTTGATGCAGTTATAAATGGCTAATGAAGGAAGTTTAGTTGTTTGTTTTTGTTTTAGTGATGGGTCTTTCTGTCAAAACTTAATTTAATGTGATTACTGGCGTATACAGAAGGGGTCTGACACAAGCTGAGGAAATAGAAACATTACTAGTAACAAACTCGGCTCCAGCTACACACTAGCTGATCTGCCATTGATGATTGATCAGGCTGGTCTACGTTAGAGGGGTGTCCTGGTGTACTGCTGTCTTCACAAAGCTTTCTGCATTGTGTGTTAATCATTCTTCTGTAAGCAGCGGCTGCCCACATTGCATTCTCACTCTTAAGCAGAATTTGTATTTGTTGGTGGGTATATGACAGCTGTCTAGGATTTTGAGGATGTGCGGTTTTTTTCCAGCTGTCAACGCTGGCGGGCGCAGGGAGGGTAGCGTTGCGTGTCTGCAGCAACACAGCATTTTGTGGGCGCCACCGCAAAATGTTAAGAAGTCTGAAACCATGGGGCGTAGAATACACTCTCTCATGGGACCTAGTGTCAGTGTGTGGAGTAGGGGGGTTGGGGTTAGGGCCAGTTGTACATGTTATGAGGTCGTTAAAAGTGCTCACATCCTGTAATGTAGAGCACTTGTGGTCGTCGTAAAGACCGTCGAAGCAATACAACATCGCACCAAGCTGACAGACGCCCCTGTGAATTAAACTTGCGCTTCTCAAAGGTTAAGACGCCTGAATGAATGTCCAATTACAGTGTACAGGGCCCAACTTTGCTTTTCAGCACAATGCGCTGGCTTGATTTTGTTACATTTACCTTAAAAACCACTTGCCCAAGAAAATAGCACCAGTCTGTTCAGACTGCATGTTTTGATTTTTGACAACAAATTCCCTATAAGGGGTTGTCCTCTACAACCACATGTTTCATTGGGAGCTGGGCTTTATTCCTGGACAGTCACTGCAACTTTTGGGCTTATAGAATGTTCACAGTATGTTTGTAGGGGCAGCCCAGCTGAAACTTCCTTATTTTTTATTTGTCATCTGACTTGTCATTTAACTTAACCATGACTTGGGTGATTCTAGACGATTGATTAAAATTATCAGTAGCCTGTACCAGTTTGGGATCACTTACAGTGAAGGAAGAGATAGGTACCAGATTGGGATCACTTACAGTGAAGGAAGAGATAGGTACCAGTATGGGATCACTTACAGTGAAGGAAGAGATAGGTACCAGTTTGGGATCACTTACAGTGAAGGAAGAGATAGGTACCAGTTTGGGATCACTTACAGTGAAGGAAGAGATAGGTACCATTATGGGATCACTCACAGTGAAGGAAGAGATAGGTACCAGTATGGGATCACTTACAGTGAAGAAAGAGATAGGTACCAGTATGGGATCACTTACAGTGAAGAAAGAGATAGGTACCAGTATGGGATCACTTACAGTGAAGAAAGAGATAGGTACCAGTATGGGATCGCTTACAGTGAAGAAAAAGAGATAGGTACCAGTATGGGATCACTTACAGTGAAGGAAGAGATAGGCTGTTGTTTACAATGACTTTGATGGGCAGGGAGTGTGACCCATCTTTGAAGCTGAGAATCAGTGTTCTCTAGTACAAGACAACTAATGAACACAGAATACAACTACCAAACTCAACAAAGGAGCACACAAAACACAAAGCCTTCAGTTAATATGATTAATGAATGCACCACCACTGGATCAGCAGGTCAACATACTGGCTGGCTACTGTACTGTTAGATATCTTTATAAGACAGGATGACTGCAGCTGATCTTCAGCACACTATACCCCTCATCGGGATGTCACTGAACTGTTAGATATCTTTACAAGACAGGATGACTGCAGCTGATCTCCAGCACACTATACCCCTCATCATGATGTCACTGAACTGTTAAATATCTTTACAAGACATGAGGACTGCAGCTGATCTTCAGCACACTATACCCCTCATCGTGATGTCACTGTACTGTTTGATATCTTTACAAGACAGGATGACTGCAGCTGATCTTCAGCACACTATACCCCTCATCGTGATGTCACTGTACTGTTAGATATCTTTACAAGACAGGATGACTGCAGCTGATCTTCAGCACACTATACCCCTCATCGTGATGTCACTGAACTGTTAGATATCTTTACAAGACAGGATGACTGCAGCTGATCTTCAGCACACTATACCCCTCATCGTGATGTCACTGAACTGTTAGATATCTTTACAAGACAGGATGACTGCAGCTGATCTTCAGCACACTATACCCCTCATCGTGATGTCACTGAACTGTTAGATATCTTTACAAGACAGGATGACTGCAGCTTATCTTCAGCACACTATACCCCTCATCGGGATGTCACTGTACTGTTTGATATCTTCACAAGACAGGATGACTGCAGCTTATCTTCAGCACACTATACCCCTCATCGGGATGTCACTGTACTGTTTGATATCTTTACAAGACAGGATGACTGCAGCTTATCTTCAGCACACTATACCCCTCATCGGGATGTCACTGTACTGTTTGATATCTTTACAAGACAGGATGACTGCAGCTTATCTTCAGCACACTATACCCCTCATCGGGATGTCACTGTACTGTTAGATATCTTTACAAGACAGGATGACTGCAGCTTATCTTCAGCACACTATACCCCTCATCGTGATGTCACTGAACTGTTAGATATCTTCACAAGACAGGATGACTGCAGCTTATCTTCAGCACACTATACCCCTCATTGGGATGTCACTGTACTGTTTGATATCTTTACAAGACAGGATGACTGCAGCTTATCTTTAGCACACTATACCCCTCATCGGGATGTCACTGTACTGTTAGATATCTTTACAAGACAGGATGACTGCAGCTTATCTCCAGCACACTATACCCCTCATCGTGATGTCACTATCTAACTTCCATGTCTAGTCCATCCCTTGTTTACATACAGATATTTCGGTGTCAAAAGGGAGAAAAACAAGTGCTCGTAGGTTCTTAGCAAAAGATAACTAATGGTCGATGTTTGGTGCAAGAGAGCCTAGTATATGATTCCACAACAATCCAGCTTAAGAATGTAGGTGGGGGCAAGTCACTGCAGCTTTCTGCTGGCTAGAGAACAGGATATACACACACACATCATAATTGTGACTGATTCAGAAAGCATTCTGAGAAAGGTGAGCACAAACATGCTTCATGCAGAGTGGCAAGCTTCACTTCGGGGGTCACAGGTGAGGAGCATTGACTGGATCTTTTCTCCATGAATAGGGGTGTGTTGGGAAATGAACAGGTGGACAGACTGGCTGGCTCTGGCTCTGCACAACTTGGTGGAATACTGATGCATGATCAGGCAGATGAGGGCAAGGCCTTTTGGGAGTACATGTACAATTAGGAGGAGTAAATGATTCATTGTGGTCTGGTGAGAGTGATGCAGCCTGGGGATCTGGCTGATGAACGACGCTCAGAGGAGAGGCAAGATGAGTCTTTAACCAGACAGTTACTGGCACCAGTGGTATTGAACTCTTCGCTGGCTGTTGAAGATGGGGACAGAGCGCTTATGGGAATGCCCTGAGTGCTGTAATGCATCGTCTCAACTCAGAACACCAAGCCTTTGTTTTCACATAGGCTGAGATAGTTTACGAAGGCATTCTGTCTAGTGATAGGTCGAGGGAATCAGTGGATGCCTCAACTTGGCTATGTTCTTAGTGGGTCCTAGAAGTGGCAATCTATTATTTCTTCAGTTATTTATAGAACAATGTGATCATAATATAGAACAATGTGATCATAATATAGAACAATGTGATCATAATATAGAGCAATATGATCATAATATAGAGCAATATGATCATAATATAGAGCAATATGATCATAATATAGAGCAATATGATCATAATATAGAACAATGTGATCATAATATAGAACAATGTGATCATAATATAGAACAATGTGATCATAATATAGAACAATGTGATCAAAATATAGAACAATGTGATCATAATATAGAACAATGTGATCATAATATAGAACAATGTGATCATAATATAGAACAATGTGATCATAATATAGAACAATGTGATCATACTATAGAACAATGTGATCATAATATAGAGCAATATGATCATAATATAGAGCAATATGATCATAATATAGAACAATGTGATCATAATATAGAGCAATATGATCATAATATAGAGCAATATGATCATAATATAGAGCAATATGATCATAATATAGAACAATTTGATCATAATATAGAACAATGTGATCATAATATAGAACAATGTGATCATACTATAGAACAATGTGATCATAATATAGAACAATGTGATCATACTATAGAACGATGTGATCATAATATAGAGCAATATGATCATAATATAGAGCAATATGATCATAATATAGAACAATGTGATCATAATATAGAGCAATATGATCATAATATAGAGCAATATGATCATAATATAGAACAATGTGATCATAATATAGAACAATGTGATCATAATATAGAGCAATGTGATCATAATATAGAGCAATATGATCATAAATAGATAACAATATGATTTTTAATGCATGTTTTTTCATCCTTTTTCAGCAAAGACATGTTTGACAAGATGGAAGTCGTTGGCCAGGTAGGGTTAATTCCCTTGTTACTGATATTATGTCCAATTGGTCTTATTCTCTTACACTCTGCATAAATGTTGCAGGCTTTATTGACAAAATACAATTGCTGTATGAAAGATGAGTGTTTGGAAGGGCTGAATCTTAGACAGGCCTGCGTGCCCAGTTTGTGAACCTTTGAAAATAAAGTTTATTGGCTCTGAATGCCCGTAATAGCTGGGTGAAGTTGGTAGGAGACAATGTAGCCTGGTACATCAGTGAAGGGATCAGCACAGTAAATATAAGGGCTCAGTGACGCTGGTGACTCCAGTTGTGTGTTCAGCAAGCAGTTACAAAAACAAAATGCCTGTTTCTTGTTACAGTTCAATCTGGGCTTCATCATCACCAGGCTGGGCCGGGATCTGTTCATTGTGGACCAACATGCCACAGATGAAAAGTACAACTTTGAAATGTTGCAGAAAACCACAGTCTTACAGAGTCAGAGGATGATTGTGTAAGTGCTCACTGTCATCTCTTTATGTTTGTGTTTGTATGTGGGTCTGTCGTATTATGATCAGTTTGTGTGTGTAAGCGCTGGCAGGTGTGTATTACATTCGGGAGTTTATCATGTGACATTTTCCTTCTTACCTCTTTGCTGTTGAGAGAATGCCTGCACAGCTAGCATAGAAGTACTGGTAACTGGTAGCTGTAACATGTTACAGTTTTTTAAATGAGGGCGTAAGCCTGCAACAAGCAATATTCTTCTACGTTAACACGCTTAACAAGCTTTCAGTGCTCGCTGAGGTCTAAACCCAGTGGTGTGTTTGTAATAAATAGTCAACAGAAATTATAGTCAAAAAATGCATATTGCTTATGCAGTGGAAAGAGTAAGCAGCGATTACAGCCGTGATATGCAGCATGACCATTGTCCGCATGGAAGGTTGACATTGTGTGTGTCGGGTAGGTTATCTGTCGGTAGCATAAACATGATATATTGACTGTTTGAATCAGAAACACGTTTATTGCACCGAGAAGTTACTGACAGCTAACTTGTGGATTGTTGCAGACCTCAGAACCTGGAACTGACAGCCAGCAATGAGAGCATCCTGGTGGACAACCTGGATGTGTTCCGCAAGAATGGATTTGATTTCGTCATAGACACAGAAGGTGATTGATTGTGTCCTTGTATGGCTGTATTGTAGAAGGGTGCATAAGTATACATGTCCTTGTATGACTACATTGTAAAAATAAATAGACACAGAAGTAGTTCTAGCATTACTCTCTGATTCATTTCTTTGGTACTCTGGGGTTGTTGTCCTCCCCCTCCCCCCCTCTCTCTCTCAATGGCATGACCTGTGTGGCTCAGTCCATATGCAGTTTGACCTGTCCCATGTGGAGTTTTACCTGTGTGACTTCATAATTTGTTTTTGAAAGTTTTTGCCGGAGTTTGACCTCTGCCTTATTATCTGTGGGAGGGTGGTTGCATGCTTGAGTGTGGGTTTGTGCTTCCATCTCTTGAGATTCTACGGCTCAGTTCTTGTGGGATTTGACCACCATGACAAAAGTGATTGGTTGAAACTCTTGTTTCAGTAGACTATATGATTATTTCCTGAGCTTGTGTTGAGCTAGAAAAAAACTTGGCGGCCAGGAATGGAGCTGGTCACAGCTACTCATGATGGTGTCTCCTAGAATATGTAAGGTGTCTGTTGTCTAAAGGAGAGCCACATGATGGTGTCTCCTAGAATATGTAAGGTGTCTGTTGTCTAAGGGAGAGCCACATGATGGTGTCTCCTAGAATATGTAAGGTGTCTGTTGTCTAAAGGAGAGCCACATGATGGTGTCTCCTAGAATATGTAAGGTGTCTGTTGTCTAAAGGAGAGCCACATGATGCAGCGGCTAGAGCCTCACATATGAATCCAAAGGCTGTACGTTCAAATCCAGACAGTGCTGGTCGTGTTTTTTTAAATGACCGTGGCTTCTTGAATGGGAACCAGGTAAAAGTCATTGAAAGTAAAGGCTGCCGGCCTGATGCCGACCACATCACCCACTGATCAGTGATTAGTTTATAAAATATAGGTCTAGCCCTATATGCCCAATAGATCTGAAGGCAAGAAAAAGTGTCCCTCGCTTAACTATTATCTGAAACCCCTAAGGTAAAATGTGGAATGAGATTACATTTGCTATTGAACGAGAAATAGATTGCTGACCTGATATGATACTAAGAAGTCACTGTTGCAGTCATTGTTGTGTGTATCCTGTATGATACTAAGAGGTCAATATTGCAGTCATTGTTGTGTGTATCCTGTATGATACTAAGAGGTCACTGTTGCAGTCATTGTTGAGTGTATCCTGTATGATACTAAGAGGTCACTGTTGCAGTCATTGTTGTGTGTATCCTGTATGATACTAAGAGGTCACTGTTGCAGTCATTGTTGTGTGTATCCTGTATGATACTAAGAGGTCACTGTTGCAGTCATTGTTGTGTGTATCCTGTATGATACTAAGAGGTCACTGTTGCAGTCATTGTTGTGTGTATCCTGTATGATACTAAGAGGTCACTATTGCAGTCATTGTTGTGTGTATCCTGTATGATACTAAGAGGTCACTGTTGCAGTCATTGTTGTGTGTATCCTGTATGATACTAAGAGGTCACTGTTGCAGTCATTGTTGTGTGTATCCTGTATTGCAGCTGCCCCCACACAGAGGGTGAAGCTTGTGTCTGCCCCGGCTAGCAACAACTGGAGCTTTGGCAAAGACGGTATGTACAACAAGGGGCAGTAACTGTCATTGCTTGTGTCCTAGCTTGTCAGTCAGTGACCCTTTTTTTAATGCCACTGGCAAAATGGGCATATGATGCTAAACTCTTGTGTAAAGAACAATGGGGACTCGGTGGGTGAGTGTTCAGCATTATGCTGGCTGCCTTTCCTAAGTGCTTCTGTGGTTGCAGTCAGCTCTCAAGGGGTTTCTAACAACATCCTGAGTTCCTGTTCATCGTATTGTCCTTGTTAGAGTATCCTCTCAGGTCATCAAATACTTTACAGTAGATATCATTAATGGCACACAATGAAGGCTTCTCATGCATATCCATGATACTTAATTGTATCCTGTTCGAAGCAGTACCTTGATCCATAGCCTGAGGAAAGTCAGGATCTTTCCCAGAAATGACAGAAGGCACTGGAGCTAGCTTGTTGACATAAATCCGGACATGCAGTAACTAAGGACAACACATTTCAAATCCTTTATATGTCCCCAATGGCAGAACGCTAAGATTTCTTGAAGCTTCCCTAACTCTGCACCCAGAACTCTGTATACAGAAAGATATGGTTCTGACTTTACGGCTGCCCTGGTAAAACAATCATGTTTGATTGTTGTTGAATTTGTACTTTATTTATAAAGAATTCACTTATCTACTTCATTTCTGTAATTGTTACTGTAGTATGCACCTGACAAGATACAGCAAAATATGCCAGGCAATAAATTGTGCAATCTGTTGTTTGTGTCTTCTGTGTGCAAGATATTAAACCAAACCTGACAGACATGTTAGTATTTATGGTGTGTGATCCTGTTTTTTTATTGATGTTTCAGATATTGAGGAGCTGTTATTCATGCTCTCAGATGCACCGGTAAGAACATGCTCCATTGATCTGTTTTTTCATTTTTGCATTGATTCTGTCTCTGTTTTCCTTAATGTGATATTTTCTTTAGGTGTTTTTTGTTATCTAGAATGGATTGTGGTTGTTTTTCCTCATTTAGACAGCAAATACTAGACATCTGCATATGTTGTAATGTTGACTTGTCACAAATATTAGTATATATTTATTTGTCACTTTGGTTTTTTTTTTTTAATGTGATATTTCCATATTTCTATGATTCTGTAAAAAATATGTCTCTGTGGGGATTTGTTTGTAGACTGAGATTTCACATAAAGTACATCCCTGTGTAGACTAGCCTGCTAAGACGGGGGTTCAGGGTGGGAACATCTGCCAAGTTCATTATTCATTTTGTTCCTCAAAGCTGCTGGGTGGGTCCAGCCTCATCAAAACAAGTCTTGGGGAATTGTCTGAGAAGTAAAGGTGGCAATGAATGGTATTTCCCCACCCGTCCCCCTATTTTGCAATTATCTATTTATGAATACAGTCTTGATAGTTGTGATGTTGTCTCGTCTCTGGGCCCATTGATTGAGAATTGTCTTTATATCTTCCTCTTCTTCTTCTTCACTTCCTCTTTTACCGCTGTGGGTGTCGAGGGAGATATAAGGTTCTGTTTCTAGCTCTTCTGGCTGCCTCGACCATAGGCACATTGTGCTGTTGTAGAGTTTCTCTGATGTTATCCTTCCATCTTGTTCTTGGTCTACCCAGTGCTCTACGTCCTTTTTCTCTTTCCATGTATGCTTTGTATGGTATGGTGTCACAAGGCATTCTCTCTAAGTGGGCAAACCATTTCACTTGCTGTCTTTGTATGTAATCCAGAATTGGTTCTGTGCCGACTTGTTCTCTTATGATTTCATTCCTGATCTTATCTCTTATGGTCACTCCTACAGCCCTTCTCAGACATCTCATTTCCGTGGTTACTAATTTTCTTTTATGGTTTGTTGTGAGCGACCATATCTGGCACTGGTAGCACAGAGTTGGAATAAATATGCTTTGAATAAGATGTCTCTTTGTACTGATTGGGATTGTCTTATGCTGTAAGAGGGGGGCTAGCTGTCCCAATACTTGGTTTGCTTTACTGCATCTAATGTCAATTTCTTTATCCAATTTCCCATCTTCGGTAAATGTAGTTCCCAGATATTTAAACTCAGATGCCTGTTTAATGCCTTTGTATTCTATTGCTATGTTTAGATCTTTCTTTTTTCCTATTGACATTTTATATAAACTTTATATGATTTGTAGAATGTTATGTGCTGGCCATCAAGGGTGCGGATGATGTTTGCTTCTAGAGCCTGTCGCAAGTCTGTGATGATTGGCACTGCACTGAACAAATACGAGATGAAGAGGGTAAACACATGTTTGACATTGAACTCTGTTTCTTTTGTTGCATATTATGTCTGTATTGTTAGCTTGGCTACCTTACAAATTGTAGGACATGTGTTTGATTTTGTGTGAAGGTTTAGAACCAATTGTAGGACATGTGTTTGATTTTGTGTGAAGGTTTAGAACCAATTGTAGGACATGTGTTTGATTTTGTGTGAAGGTTTAGAACCAATTGTAGGACATGTGTTTGATTTTGTGTGAAGGTTTAGAACCAATTGTAGGACATGTGTTTGATTTTGTGTGAAGGTTTAGAACCAATTGTAGGACATGTGTTTGATTTTGTGTGAAGGTTTAGAACCAATTGTAGGACATGTGTTTGATTTTGTGTGAAGGTTTAGAACCAATTGTAGGACATGTGTTTGATTTTGTGTGAAGGTTTAGAACCAATTGTAGGACATGTGTTTGATTTTGTGTGAAGGTTTAGAACCAATTGTAGGACATGTGTTTGATTTTGTGTGAAGTTTAGAACAAATTCTTCTCATGCGCTTTCTAAGGCGTCATGTATGGGTTCTACAGCGTCATGTATGGGTGAAACGGGTTTTACAGCATCATGTATGGGTGAAATGGGTTCTACAGCGTCATGTATGGGTGAAATGGGTTCTACAGCGTCATGTATGGGTGAAATGGGTTCTAAAGCGTCATGTATGGGCGAAATGGGTTCTAAGGTGTCATGTATGGGTGAAATGGGTTCTAAGGCGTCATGTATGGGTGAAATGGGTTCTACAGCGTCATGTATGGGCGAAATGGGTTCTAAGGCGTCATGTATGGGTGAAATGGGTTCTAAGGCGTCATGTATGGGCAAAATGGGTTCTACAGTGTCATGTATGGGCGAAATGGGTTCTAAGGCGTCATGTATGGGTGAAATGGGTTCTAAGGCGTCATGTATGGGTGAAATGGGTTCTACAGCGTCATGTATGGGTGAAATGGGTTCTACAGCGTCATGTATGGGCGAAATGGGTTCTAAGGCGTCATGTATGGGTGAAATGGGTTCTAAGGCATCATGTATGGGTGAAATAAGTTCTACAGCGTCATGTATGGGTGAAGTGGGTTCTAAGGTGTCATGTATGGGCGAAATGGGTTCTAAGGCGTCATGTATGGGTGAAATGGGTTCTAAGACGTCATGTATGGGTGAAATGGGTTCTACAGCGTCATGTATGGGTGAAATGGGTTCTATAGCGTCATGTATGGGTGAAATGGGTTCTACAGCGTCATGTATGGGTGAAATGGGTTCTACAGCATCATGTATGGGTGAAATAGGTTCTACAGCGTCATGTATGGGTGAAATGGGTTCTAAGGTGTCATGTATGGGTGAAATGGGTTCTAAGGCGTCATATATGGGTGAAATGGGTTCTAAGGCATCATGTGTGGGCGAAATGTGTTCTAAGGCGTCATGTATGGGCAAAATGGGTTCTACAGCGTCATGTATGGGTGAAATGGGCTCTTAGGCGTCATGTATGGGCGAAATGGGTTCTACAGCGTCATGTATGGGCGAAATGAGTTCTTAGGCGTCATGTATGGGCGAAATGTGTTCTAAGGCGTCATGTATGGGTGAAATGGGTTCTACAGCGTCATGTATGGGTGAAATGGGTTCTTAGGCGTCATGTATGGGCGAAATGTGTTCTAAGGCGTCGTGTATGGGCGAAATTTGTTCTGAGGCGTCATGTATGGGTGAAATGTGTTCTGAGGCGTCATGTATGGGTAAAACGTGTTCTGAGGCGTCATGTATGGGCGAAATTTGTTCTGAGGCGTCATGTATGGACAAAATGTGTTCTAAGGCGTCATGTGTGCGTGAAATGGGTTCTGAGGCGTCATGTATGGGTGAAATGTGTTCTACAGCGTCATGTATGGGTGAAATGTGTTCTAAGGCGTCATGTGTGGGTGAAATGTGTTCTAAGGCGTCATGTGTGGGTGAAATGTGTTCTAAGGCGTCATGTGTGGGTAAAATGTGTTCTAAGGTGTCATGTGTGGGTGAAATGTGTTCTAAGGCGTCATGTGTGGGTGAAATGTGTTCTAAGGCGTCATGTGTGGGTGAAATGTGTTCTAAGGCGTCATGTGTGGGTGAAATGGGTTCTGAGGAGTCATGTGTGGGCAAAAATAGAATCGACCCAATGCTCCCCTATCAGGCATATCAAAAAGCAGAGCTAATTAGGGATTTTGCTGAAACAAGATGTGTTGGGCCGAAGGGTACAGATATCGCAGCCTAGCTGTTAACCACAGTGTGCTGTGCCAAGTGCTATTGTGATGGTGAAAACAGAAGAGGAGGAAGCATGCGATGTTATCCTGTATGTGGAAACTGACCTGTTTCCCTGCGTGGCGATCAATCTTGTCACTGAACAAATCAATTCGGAACAATTTCGAGGCAGCAGAGGTGTGGTTTCTCAGATGCTTGTCTTGAAGACTTTTGATAGCCAGAGAGACACTGTCAATTGTTCTCCAGACAAGTTGTTTCTGTCTGTGACACATGGAATTGTGCAAACGAGCCTGCTTGCCACTCGTAGGCGTCTGCACTAGGATGAGTGACTTTTTTCCCCCCAGACTTTGAGAACTTTGAATGATTCAACAAATGTTCCTCTCCCATCAGAGCATAGGCTCTCAACCAACTCCTGCTGGGCCTCTATAGAATTGTTTATATTTGATTGAATATTCCAGCAACAGATGTAAAGATGTTAATTTTTTGTGTGCTAGAAACGGCTTAATCATACAAAGACTAGTCAGTTTTCATTTGTCTTTTTCAGCTTGTTCGTCACATGGGCCAGATTGAGCAGCCTTGGGTGAGTCTTTTATATTTATGTGTGTTTGCCCACACTTTTAGTTTGCCAACATCTGGCTTGCGCCGCCCAAACTTTTAGCTTTCCAACATTTGACTTGCACAGTAACTAATTTGTAAATGTAAACATCCTTTGTGTATGCTCAACACACACGTTGATAGTGAACGAACAAATAAACAAACTTTATTTTCAGAGGGTAACAAACTGGGCACCCTGGCCCTTCGTACATTTGGCCCTTCTAAGCACTCATCTTTCAGACCAAAATTTCATGTTATCAGTAATGCATGTTAAGTTTATATAAAAATGTACATAATGAAATAATGCATACACACAACATCATATATACACCCACATACATATACATACAAACATGCCTATATAAATAATACCCCCCTACCCCAGAACACATGAGTGCGTGCACACACACACACCTACATGCACTCACACTCATGCATACACATATATACGCTGACAATCGTTTATATATTCAGCACACATACATACACTCATGCATTCACATATACATACCCCGAAATGCCCTCATGCATACGTACACTTTCATACACGTATATGCACAAATGCAACCATACCCTCACATATCCAAGCATGTAGAAAACACACACACATACACTCAGCATACTTACGCTCATGCGTACCTATACATTCATCCATACACTCACACACTCAAACATTCCCATATGTACACTAACACCTAATCATACACCGTACATGCACACACACTCACACACTCAAACATTCCCATATGTACACTAACACCAAATCATACACCGTACATGCACACACACTCACACATTCAAACATCTCCATATGCACACTAACACCTAATCATACACCGTACATGCACACACACTCACACACTCAAACATCTCCATATGTACACTAACACCTAATCATACACCGTACATGCACACACACCATTTATTTACAATAACCCATATATACACAAATACCCCTACACATACAAACACAACTACCTCTGTATACATAACACACATACAAACATCTACATACATGGACGCCCAAATATACAAACACTCATACATTTTCATGCAAAAACACACAAATATTCATACTTACACAGGCACACACACACACACTTATACATATATATCACATATACACTCAAATGTACTTATCACACGCACTTATCTAATTATAAAATGATAATGCATTATGGGTAAACTAAATTCAGGCTGGCATAACACGTTTATTGCGTATCCTTTACAGGGGGTAGCAGAAACCAACCCCAGCACTTTGAGGCTGTTGTGGTTTTTCTAGGCAAATTTACATCCTGTAGTTTGCCATTGCTTTCAAGATGGTCGGCTTCTCGATACCACTGTTGAAACCCACAGCTGGGATCGAACCCGGCGTTACCAAGCGCATTCGCAACGCCTAAGCCACAGACGCCGACTTATCACACACACTTATTTAATTATAAAATGATAATGCATTATGGGTAAATTAAATTCAGAGTGGCATATAATCACTGGTAATGATGAGATGAAAAGTCTGCGGTTAAATGAGTAGGGACTCTTTATAGTTTTAATTTTGAATGGAAGATCCTTCCATAAATGAGCAGCAGAATATACTAAACTTGTTTTAAATAAATCAGTTCTAGGTTTAGGCAAATTTAATAAACTTAGTCACTTGCAATTTGTAGGATTGGATTGAATCAACCTGAAAATGTAATTTGGAGTATTTTGAGACATAATTTCATGAAATAATTGGGCTTTGTCAAGAATTAAACATTTACAAAATGGCAGAAGTCTTAGATGTCCATTTTTGTGTGCGACTCAGTGAGCATGCTTAAGAATTTCCAAAATTGGCACACTCCACCTAGAATGGGTTGACAGTATCTAGAAGTTCTGCCCATAGAGACTGTATTGGCTGTACACACCCTGGCTTGGCGGGGTGAAAGAGCTGACAGGCTGGCTGTGGCTATTGGCTGTACACACCCGGGCTTGACACGATGAAACAGCTGACAGGCTGGCCGTGACTATTGGCTGTACACACACGGGCTTGGCGGGGTGAAAGAGCTGACAGGCTGGCTGTGGCTATTGGCTGTACACACCCGGGCTTGGCGGGGTGAAAGAGCTGACAGGCTGGCTGTGGCTATTGGCTGTACACACCCGGGCTTGGCGGGGTGAAAGAGCTGACAGGCTGGCTGTGGCTATTGGCTGTACACACCCGGGCTTGACACGATGAAACAGCTGACAGGCTGGCCGTGACTATTGGCTGTACACACACGGGCTTGGCGGGGTGAAAGAGCTGACAGGCTGGCTGTGACTGAAGTTTGTTATTGGAGTAAGAAGTATGGACACGGCAGACATACTGGATTTGCTACATTCCAGAGCTGCAGAGACAAAGGAATCAGAGACGATGAATCGCCTGTTTGAACTGGGTTTTAAATGAGAATAGTCATGCAGAAACCAGCTGTAGGGTAAAGATAGAAGATACGGTACAGTGAGCATGGAAACACACAGATGGATGGCTGCTGTAGGGTAAAGATAGAAGATATGATACAGTGAGCATGGAAACACACAGATGGATGGTTGCTGTAGGGTAAAGATAGAAGATATGATACAGTGAGCATGGAAACACACAGATGGATGGCTGCTGTAGGGTAAAGATAGAAGATATGATACAGTGAACATGGAGACACACAGATGGATGGTTGCTGTAGGGTAAAGATAGAAGATACGATACAGTGAGCATGGAGACACACAGATGGATGGTTGCTGTAGGGTAAAGATAGAAGATACGATACAGTGAGCATGGAAACACACAGATGGATGGTTGCTGTAGGGTAAAGATAGAAGATACGGTACAGTGAGCATGGAAACACACAGATGGATGGTTGCTGTAGGGTAAAGATAGAAGATACGGTACAGTGAGCATGGAAACACACAGATGGATGGCTGCTGTAGGGTAGAGATAGAAAATATGATACAGTGAGCATGGAAACACACAGATGGATGGCTGCTGTAGGGTAAAGATAGAAGATATGATACAGTGAGCATGGAAACACACAGATGGATGGCTGCTGTAGGGTAAAGATAGAAGATACGGTACAGTGAACATGGAGACACACAGATGGATGGTTGCTGTAGGGTAAAGATAGAAGATATGAAACAGTGAACATGGAAACACACAGATCGATGGTTGCTGTAGGGTAAAGATAGAAGATATGATACAGTGAGCATGGAAACACACAGATGGATGGCTGCTGTAGGGTAAAGATAGAAGATACGGTACAGTGAGCATGGAGACACACAGATGGATGGTTGCTGTAGGGTAAAGATAGAAGATACGATACAGTGAGCATGGAAACACACAGATGGATGGCTGCTGTAGGGTAAAGATAGAAGATACGGTACAGTGAGCATGGAGACACACAGATGGATGGTTGCTGTAGGGTAAAGATAGAAGATATGATACAGTGAGCATGGAAACACACAGATGGATGGCTGCTGTAGGGTAAAGATAGAAGATACGGTACAGTGAGCATGAAAACACACAGATGGATGGTTGCTGTAGGGTAAAGATAGAAGATATGATACAGTGAACATGGAGACACACAGATGGATGGTTGCTGTAGGGTAAAGATAGAAGATACGGTACAGTGAACATGAAAACACACAGATGGATGGTTGCTGTAGGGTAAAGATAGAAGATATGATACAGTGAGCATGGAAACACACAGATGGATGGCTGCTGTATTGGAGGGTGGAGCACGAATGGATCGAAATGATGTACTAAAATATCAATATGTATACCTAGCGACAGAAATGCAGATCATTGTCTGAAAGCGGTTACATTGGTTTATTTACTGGATCATTCATCTCCATAGTGAAATAACTCTGCTTGCCATCATGGCATTCCAGAGTTAGTAGTTCTGTCCCCTTGTGAAGTCTGTGAGTGTTGGTTGTTAGAAAAAGAAGATTGATTCTTTTTTTAGGCGTTGGGCAGAGTTTTTCGGCGTTGGGCGGAGGCTTGTGTGAAAAGCAAACTTCAGGCATCACAGTACAGTACTCTGTGTGTGTGCGGCAGCGGTAGAAGCAGAAAGTGTTTAGACCAGCCAAAAAGTGTTTGTAATCTCTAGGTTCTGTTACATGTATTGTGTTCAGCACATGTATATTCTGTTTTGCAGAACTGTCCCCATGGGCGGCCGACAATGAGACATTTGTTTAACATGGACATGTTGCCAGCAAGTCATCTTTAGTCAAGCTAACCTGACAAGTCACCTTTAGTCAAGCTAGCCTGACAAGTCACCTTTAATCAAGCTAGCCTGACAAGTCATCTTTAGTCAAGCTAACCTGACAAGTCATCTTTAGTCAAGCTAGCCTGACAAGTCACCTTTAGTCAAGCTAGCCTGACAAGTCACCTTTAATCAAGCTAGCCTGACAAGTCATCTTTAGTCAAGCTAGCCTGACAAGTCATCTTTAGTCAAGCTAGCCTGACAAGTCATCTTTAATCAAGCTAGCCTGACAAGTCATCTTTAGTCAAGCTAGCCTGACAAGTCACCTTTAATCAAGCTAGCCTGACAAGTCACCTTTAATCAAGCTAGCCTGACAAGTCACCTTTAATCAAGCTAGCCTGACAAGTCATCTTTAATCAAGCTAGCCTGACAAGTCACCTTTAGTCAAGCTAGCCTGACAAGTCACCTTTAATCAAGCTAGCCTGACAAGTCACCTTTAGTCAAGCTAGCCTGACAAGTCACCTTTAATCAAGCTAGCCTGACAAGTCACCTTTAATCAAGCTAGCCTGACAAGTCATCTTTAATCAAGCTAGCCTGACAAGTCACCTTTAATCAAGCTAGCCTGACAAGTCATCTTTAGTCAAGCTACCCTGACAAGTCACCTTTAGTCAAGCTAGCCTGACAAGTCACCTTTAATCAAGCTAGCCTGACAAGTCACCTTTAGTCAAGCTAGCCTGACAAGTCACCTTTAATCAAGCTAGCCTGACAAGTCACCTTTAATCAAGCTAGCCTGACAAGTCACCTTTAGTCAAGCTAGCCTGACAAGTCATCTTTAGTCAAGCTAACCTGACAAGTCACCTTTAATCAAGCTAGCCTGACAAGTCACCTTCAGCTGAAAGAACCTGGCCAGTCGCCTATAAGATGAGACAGCCTTTCAAGTTGTGTTGTTCAGAATATGATGCCAACAAATCACCCATAGCTGAGACTTGTTGCCAACAAATCACCCATAGCTGAGACTTGTTGCCAACAAATCACCTATAGCTGAGATTTGTTGCCAGTTAATCTCTTCTAGTAGAGATATGTTCTCAACAAGTTACAGCTAGCTGAGATGGGTTGCCAAGAATCGCCACCATTTGAGAAATGTTGTCAAAGCAACTGTTGTGACATAAGTTGCTAACAAGTGACACTGTCTCACAGATAGAAGTGTTTTGAGCTTGTATTCTCTGCACCCTCAATAACCACATAACTCTTGGTTAAATACGATAACCTCTCTGAGCAGATATATGTTAGATTATGGCATGCTACGTAAGCAAACCTCTCTGTGCAGACATATGTTAGGTAGTGGTATGCTGTGTAAGCAAGTATTCACAGGTACTGACACCATGTTAGCTGTGTTCCAATTTCCTACAGACTTTCAAATCTGAAACTACTGGATGTAAATTTGCCTAGAAAAACCACACAATAGCCAGGGGCTGCTGGGGTTGGTTCTGCAACGTCCTGTAAAGGATACGCAACCTTTCAAATCTGAGCTACCTACATACTAGGTCCAAAGCTATTCTCAGCTGAATCTTGCTGATGTCTCTGTGGAATGTCATGTGTTGAGCAGCAGGAAAGTGTCTCTGATATCAAGTGTGTTTAACCTGTGTAAATTTGTCTAACTGAATTATTTCACCGACGTCCAACAGTGAATTTACTGTTATTTCTCTGAAGTTAATTTACTGTTATTTCTCTGGGATATCTGACAGTGAATTTACTGTTTTTTCTCTGACAGATCCACCAGAGTGAATTTACTGTTTTTTTCTCTGATATGTCCACCAGTGAATTTACTGTCATTTCTCTGATATATCTGACAATGAATTCACTATTCAACACAAACACAATAAAATTTCATAAAACAAAAAAGTCTGTCTTCTTACTAGAATCATTTGTGTTTTTAATAAAATTGTCCACGACAGCTGAGACTTAACAAAGAGCACACACATGTTGTAGCCGCCTCCACGGGATTATGTTGTCTAAGATTATTGCTTTGTGTAGTGGACATACACGATCACAGGTCAACATAACAAATATAGGAGGATACTGCAGCAGTAGAGAACTGTTGACATCATACCACACAGGGTAGTCCAACATATCAGTGTTGTATTTCATACCAAGAGTAAGACAGTGAACCCGGACCACAAGGAGTTCGTCACCCGGTCACTGCGCAGTCCGGCTCAGCCAACTACGCCAGCGAGCCGGGCATAAGACAGTTTGACATAGTATACCATTTTATCAGAGATAAATGACGACAGGTCTTTCAAACAAGATGTCTGTCAAACGTGAGTGACACATACATCATACAGTTTACTAATAGAAACTGCCAATACAACATAAGTAATAAGAGATGTAGGATCATACGGTTTGGCTTCTCTCACTGTAACATAAACTTGTATGTAAAAATTGCATTCAAGAGGATTTTCTTAGTAGGTAAATTTTACGCTGGTCTCCCCATTTTCACACCGCTACACACTAGCTCGCTTCTGATAGGTCGGCCCCAAGCGATCCGACTTTCACACGGGGGGGGGGGGGGGGGGGGGGTATTACGCACTCGCGCTCATACCGCGTGTTGTATATTTCACCATGCCAGCGCTTTTAACTCTTCTAAAACTTTTAGAAACTGGGCCTAACACACACTCCCCCTAGAGAGTGACAAAGCCTATGTCACACAAGCCATCTCTTTCTCTGAAATAAAAAACCAAAAACATAAATGCAAGACCACAACAGACTGCGACACCCATAACCTCAACTACGGTAAACTAGTCTGACCAACTTATCAATGGAGTTGACCAACAGCCAGTGGTGTGTAAATGGAGAGATCTTAGTCATAGTTTGCACATAGCCTCAGTGTTAGGATTCTGTTGGGGGTCATGGGATGTGTCAACCGAAACATTGTTTTAAAGAATGGTCTGTTTCCCTTAGCACAAGACAAGGGATATTATGCATCCATAACAAGTGATCCCCAAGTACAGATGGTGTAGTCTGATACTTGGAATAGGCAAGTGGTCTCCTCAGTCACCAGCTAGTGCTTGTTGACTGGGATTAAGGCATCGTGTCTGGCCAGAGGGCTACTTGTTGTGTCTAGGAAAGCTTATCTGGCCAGGGGCTACTTGTTGTGTCTAGGAAAGCTTATCTGGCTAGAGGGCTACTTGTTGTGTCTAGGAAAGCTTATCTAACCAGAGGGCTACTTGTTGTGTCTAGGAAAGCTTATCTGGCTAGAGGGCTACTTGTTGTGTCTAGAAAAGCTTATCTGGCTAGAGGGCTACTTGTTGTGTCTAGGAAAGCTTATCTAACCAGAAGGCTACTTGTTGTGTCTAGGAAAGCTTATCTGGCCAGAGGGCTACTTGTTGTGTCTAGGAAAGCTTATCTAACCAGAGGGCGACTTGTTGTGTCTAGGAAAGCTTATCTGGCTAGAGGGCTACTTGTTGTGTCTAGGAAAGCTTATCTAACCAGAGGGCTACTTGTTGTGTCTAGGAAAGCTTATCTGGCTAGAGGGCTACTTGTTGTGTCTAGGAAAGCTTATCTGGCTAGAGGGCTACTTATTGTGTCTAGGAAAGCTTATCTAACCAGAGGGCTACTTGTTGTGTCTAGGAAAGCTTATCTGGCCAGAGGGCTACTTGTTGTGTCTAGGAAAGCTTATCTAACCAGAGGTCTACTTGTTGTGTCTAGGAAAGCTTATCTGGCTAGAGGGCTACTTGTTGTGTCTAGGAAAGCTTATCTAACCAGAGGGCTACTTGTTGTGTCTAGGAAAGCTTATCTGGCCAGAGGGCTAATTGTTGTGTTTAGGAAAGCTTATCTAACCAGAGGGCTACTTGTTGTGTTTAGGAAAGCTTATCTGGCCAGAGGGCTACTTGTTGTGTTTAGGAAAGCTTATCTAACCAGAGGGCTACTTGTTGTGTCTAGGAAAGCTTATCTGGCCAGAGGGCTACTTGTTGTGTTTAGGAAAGCTTATCTGGCCAGAGGGCTACTTGTTGTGTCTAGGAAAGCTTATCTGGCCAGAGGGCTACTTGTTGTGTCTAGGAAAGCTTATCTGGCCAGGGGCTACTTGTTGTGTCTAGGAAAGCTTATCTGGCTAGAGGGCTACTTGTTGTGTCTAGGAAAGCTTATCTAACCAGAGGGCTACTTGTTGTGTCTAGGAAAGCTTATCTGGCTAGAGGGCTACTTGTTGTGTCTAGAAAAGCTTATCTGGCTAGAGGGCTACTTGTGTCTAGGAAAGCTTATCTAACCAGAAGGCTACTTGTTGTGTCTAGGAAAGCTTATCTGGCCAGAGGGCTACTTGTTGTGTCTAGGAAAGCTTATCTAACCAGAGGGCGACTTGTTGTGTCTAGGAAAGCTTATCTGGCTAGAGGGCTACTTGTTGTGTCTAGGAAAGCTTATCTAACCAGAGGGCTACTTGTTGTGTCTAGGAAAGCTTATCTGGCTAGAGGGCTACTTGTTGTGTCTAGGAAAGCTTATCTGGCTAGAGGGCTACTTATTGTGTCTAGGAAAGCTTATCTAACCAGAGGGCTACTTGTTGTGTCTAGGAAAGCTTATCTGGCCAGAGGGCTACTTGTTGTGTCTAGGAAAGCTTATCTAACCAGAGGTCTACTTGTTGTGTCTAGGAAAGCTTATCTGGCTAGAGGGCTACTTGTTGTGTCTAGGAAAGCTTATCTAACCAGAGGGCTACTTGTTGTGTCTAGGAAAGCTTATCTGGCCAGAGGGCTAATTGTTGTGTTTAGGAAAGCTTATCTAACCAGAGGGCTACTTGTTGTGTTTAGGAAAGCTTATCTGGCCAGAGGGCTACTTGTTGTGTTTAGGAAAGCTTATCTAACCAGAGGGCTACTTGTTGTGTCTAGGAAAGCTTATCTGGCCAGAGGGCTACTTGTTGTGTTTAGGAAAGCTTATCTGGCCAGAGGGCTACTTGTTGTGTCTAGGAAAGCTTATCTGGCCAGAGGGCTACTTGTTGTGTCTAGGAAAGCTTATCTAACCAGAGGGCTACTTGTTGTGTTTAGGAAAGCTTATCTGGCCAGAGGGCTACTTGTTGTGTCTAGGAAAGCTTATCTGGCCAGAGGGCTACTTGTTGTGTCTAGGAAAGCTTATCTAACCAGAGGGCTACTTGTTGTGTTTAGGAAACTCATCCAACAGTCCTGTCGTACATTCCTTTGGTGTAGCACTGCCTGGTGGCTTTCATGTTCTACCAGATGTGGTAGGCCTGCCTGACAGACTTGTTAATCTTTACTCCTGTAGAGGACATTTTCCACGCCTTCATACATACAGGGCTAGACCTATATTTTAGAGACCTAATCAGTGCTTGGTGGCTGACATGGTCAACATTACACTGGCCACATTTGCTTCCCAGGACTTTACCTGGCACAGGCTGGTTGAACCTGACAGCAAAGGTCATTTTTAAAATATCTGGCTCATCCAGACCTGAACCCAGGACCTTCCAATCTGCAAGTGATCATCTAGCTACTACACCACAGCAGCTTCCTTGCTCTTCTATAGTTGGGTGCAAAACTACTTCCTATAAATTTTGTCTGTGAGTAACAAGGTTCTCTCTTGCTGTACTACCCAACTGTTGTCACATCACATGGGCTAGCTACACAGGGAAACAGCAAATCAAGTAATCTCTGCACTGCCACAGCAAATCAAGTAATCTCTGCACTGCCACAGCAAATCAAGTAATCTCTGCACTGCCACAGCAAATCAAGTAATCTCTGCACTGCCACAGCAAATCAAGTAATCTCTGCACTGCCACAGCAAATCAAGTAATCTCTGCACTGCCACAGCAAATCAAGTAATCTCTGCACTGCCACACCAAATCAAGTAATCTCTGCACTGCCACAGCAAATCAAGTAATCTCTGCACTGCCACAGCAAATCAAGTAATCTCTGCACTGCCACAGCAAATCAAGTAATCTCTGCACTGCCACAGCAAATCAAGTAATCTCTGCACTGCCACAGCAAATCAAGTAATCTCTGCACTGCCACAGCAAATCAAGTAATCTCTGCACTGCCACAGCAAATCAAGTAATCTCTGCACTGCCACAGCAAATCAAGTAATCTAAAGGAACTTTTTTACACAAGTGCCACAATCGGAGACATGTTGCAATTTTTTTTTCCCAGCAGTTGTCCTTCCATCAGTGAGATGGTCATCATCAATCTGGCCGCCTTTACTTCCTGAGGCATCATTAGATCTAAATTAACATATAGAGAAGGCCGATTAAGTGATAAAAATATTAAATCTAGGTCTAGGAAAAAACTAGCCGTGGACGGAAAACGTGCTCTTGCATGAGGAGGAGGCATGACAATACTTAACCCAGGTGCGGCCAATTAACAAGACTAAACTGTTTTTCCTGGAGAGACAGTTATAAGGAAGGGCAGCAGACACAGACAGTTGTTGGGAAGGGCAGCAGACACAGACAGTTGTAGGGAAGACAGCAGACACAGACAGTTGTAAGGAAGGGCAGTAGACACAGACAGTTGTTGGGAAGGACAGCAGACACAGACAATTGTTGGGAAGGACAGCAGACACAGACAATTGTTGGGAAGGACAGCAGACACAGACAGTTGTTGGGAAGGACAGCAGACACAGACAGTTGTAGGGAAGGACAGCAGACACAGACAGTTGTAGGGAAGGACAGCAGACACAGACAGTTGTAGGGAAGGACAGCAGACACAGACAGTTGTAGGGAAAAACAGCAGACACAGACAGTTGTAGGGAAAAACAGCAGTCACACACAGTTGTTGGGAAGGACAGCAGACACAGACAGTTGTTGGTAAGGACAGCAGACACAGACAGTTGTTGGGAAGGACAGCAGACACAGACAGTTGTTGGGAAGGACAGCAGACACAGACAGTTGTAGGGAAGGACAGCAGACACAGACAGTTGTTGGGAAGGACAGCAGACACAGACAGTTGTTGGGAAGGACAGCAGACACAGACAGTTGTTGGGAAGGACAGCAGACACAGACAGTTGTTGGGAAGGACAGCAGACACAGACAGTTGTTGGGAAGGACAGCAGACACAGACAGTTGTAGGGAAGGACAGCAGACACAGACAGTTGTTGGGAAGGACAGCAGTCACAGACAGATGTTGGGAGGGGCAGCAGACACAGACAGTTGTTGGGAAGGACAGCAGACACAGACAGTTGTTGGGAAGGACAGCAGACACAGACAGTTGTTGGAAGGACAGCAGACACAGACAGTTGTTGGGAAGGACAGCAGACACAGACAGTTGTTGGGAAGGACAGCAGACACAGACAGTTGTTGGGAAGGACAGCAGACACAGACAGTTGTAGGGAAGGACAGCAGACACAGACAGTTGTTGGGAAGGACAGCAGTCACAGACAGATGTTGGGAGGGGCAGCAGACACAGACAGTTGTTGGGAAGGACAGCAGACACAGACAGTTGTTGGGAAGGACAGCAGACACAGACAGTTGTTGGGAAGGACAGCAGACACAGACAGTTGTAGGGAAGGACAGCAGACACAGACAGTTGTTGGGAAGGACAGCAGACACAGACAGTTGTTGGGAAGGACAGCAGACACAGACAGTTGTTGGGAAGGACAGCAGACACAGACAGTTGTTGGGAAGGACAGCAGACACAGACAGTTGTAGGGAAGGACAGCAGACACAGACAGTTGTTGGGAAGGACAGCAGTCACAGACAGATGTTGGGAGGGGCAGCAGACACAGACAGTTGTTGGGAAGGACAGCAGACACAGACAGTTGTTGGGAAGGACAGCAGACACAGACAGTTGTTGGGAAGGACAGCAGACACAGACAGTTGTTGGGAAGGACAGCAGACACAGACAGTTGTTGGGAAGGACAGCAGACACAGACAGTTGTTGGGAAGGACAGCAGACACAGACAGTTTGTAGGGAAGGACAGCAGACACAGACAGTTGTTGGGAAGGACAGCAGTCACAGACAGATGTTGGGAGGGGCAGCAGACACAGACAGTTGTTGGGAAGGACAGCAGACACAGACAGTTGTTGGGAAGGACAGCAGACACAGACAGTTGTTGGGAAGGACAGCAGACACAGACAGTTGTTGGGAAGGACAGCAGACACAGACAGTTGTTGGGAAGGACAGCAGACACAGACAGTTGTTGGGAAGGACAGCAGTCACAGACAGTTGTTGGGAAGGACAGCAGACATAGACAGTTGTTGGGAAGGACAGCAGACACAGACAGTTGTTGGGAAGGACAGCAGACACAGACAGTTGTAGGGAAGGACAGCAGACACAGACAGTTGTTGGGAAGGACAGCAGACACAGACAGTTGTTGGGAAGGACAGCAGACACAGACAGTTGTTGGGAAGGACAGCAGACACAGACACTTGTTAGGAAGGACAGCAGACACAGACAGTTCTTGGGAAGGGCAGCAGACACAGACAGTTGTTGGGAAGGGCAGCAGACACAGACAGTTGTTGGGAAGGGCAGCAGACACAGACAGTTGTTGGGAAGGACAGCAGACACAGACAGTTGTAGGGAAGGACATCAGACACAGACAATTGTTGGGAAGGACAGCAGACACAGACAATTGTTGGGAAGGGCAGCAGACACAGACAATTGTTGGGAAGGACATCAGACACAGACAATTGTTGGGAAGGACATCAGACACAGACAATTGTTGGGAAGGGCAGCAGACACAGACAATTGTTGGTAAGGGCAGCAGACACATACAATTGTTGGGAAGGACATCAGACACAGACAATTGTTGGGAAGGACATCAGACACAGACAGTTGTTGGGAAGGACAGCAGTCACAGACAGTTGTAGGGAAGGACAGCAGACACAGACAGTTGTTGGGAAGGGCAGCAGACACAGACAGTTGTTGGGAAGGGCAGCAGACACAGACAGTTGTTGGGAAGGACAGCAGACACAGACAGTTGTTGGGAAGGGCAGCAGACACAGACAGTTGTAGGGAAGGACAGCAGACACAGACAGTTGTTGGGAAGGGCAGCAGACACAGACAGTTGTTGGGAAGGACAGCAGACACAGACAGTTGTTGGGAAGGACAGCAGACACAGACAGCTGTTGGGAAGGACAGCAGACACAGAGAGCTGTTGGGAAGGACAGCAGACACAGACAGTTGTAGGGAAGGACAGCAGACACAGACAGTTGTAGGGAAGGACAGCAGACACAAATAGTTGTTGGGAAGGACAGCAGACAGACAGTTGTAGGGAAGGACAGCAGACACAGACAGACGAGGGACAAGGCTCAGACAGAGCGGATGAAAAACTGAAATAATCTGGGAACTGCTAGGCTAGGTGGAAGATAACTAGTAGGTGTCCTTAGAAGGAAGAACTGTGAAAACTGGAACTAGAAGATAACTAGTAGGTGTCCTTAGAAGGAAGAACTGTGAAAACTGGAACTAGAAGATAACTAGTAGGTGTCCTTAGAAGGAAGAACTGTGAAAACTGGAACTAGAAGATAACTAGTAGGTGTCCTTAGAAGGAAGAACTGTGAAAACTGGAACTAGAAGATAGAATGCTCTACCCAGTAACCATACATGTGGCTGTATTGAAATTATCGATGTTTGAAACGAAGCTGATTTCTACAATAAAGTATTTGTGTTGTGTTAAGATAGTCAATTATTCATTTTTGCAACCAACTATACGATCATGAGCAAGCCTAAGAAGCCTCACCCACCCATCTCATCAACCTTTCTACCATTAGGACATGTCTGAAACTTGGGGACATGATAAATGTCTGAAATGTGGGGACATGATAAATGTCTGAAATGTGGGGACATGATAAATGTCTGAAATGTGGGGACATGATAAATGTCTGAAATGTGGGGACATGATAAATGTCTGAAATGTGGGGACATGATAAATGTCTGAAACTTGGGGACATGATAAATGTCTGACTCTTGGGGACATGATAAATGTCTGAAACTTGGGGACATGATAAATGTCTGAAACTTGGGGACATGATAAATGTCTGAAATGTGGGGACATGATAAATGTCTGAAATGTGGGGACATGATAAATGTCTGAAACTTGGGGACATGATAAATGTCTGAAACTTGGGGACATGATAAATGTCTGAAACTTGGGGACATGATAAATGTCTGAAACTTGGGGACATGATAAATGTCTGAAATGTGGGGACATGATAAATGTCTGAAATGTGGGGACATGATAAATGTCTGAAATGTGGGGACATGATAAATGTCTGAAATGTGGGGACATGATAAATGTCTGACATGTGGGGACATGATAAATGTCTGAAACTTGGGGACATGATAAATGTCTGAAACTTGGGGACATGATAGATGTCTGAAACTTGGGGACATGATAAATGTCTGAAACTTGGGGACATGATAAATGTCTGAAATGTGGGGACATGATAAATGTCTGAAATGTGGGGACATGATAAATGTCTGAAATGTGGGGACATGATAAATGTCTGAAATGTGGGGACATGATAAATGTCTGAAATGTGGGGACATGATAAATGTCTGAAACTTGGGGACATGATAAATGTCTGAAACTTGGGGACATGATAAATGTCTGAAATGTGGGGACATGATAAATGTCTGAAATGTGGGGACATGATAAATGTCTGAAATGTGGGGACATGATAAATGTCTGAAATGTGGGGACATGATAAATGTCTGAAATGTGGGGACATGATAAATGTCTGAAATGTGGGGACATGATAATTGTCTGAAATGTGGGGACATGATAAATGTCTGAAATGTGGGGACATGATAAATGTCTGAAATGTGGGGACATGATAAATGTCTGAAACATGATAAATAAATACGCCTGCAGCACAGACTGGGGTTGGCCTTGCTCTTCTCAAACAAGTAGATGTGCTAGCTATCACAAGCCAGAACATCTGATAATAGCTTGCTCTCTAAATACTACTAACACCATAATAACTCTTCTTAAGAAACAATCATCGTATCTTGCCGCAGAATACTGCCTCATACTACTGTACTATCTTTCACTACACATGAAATACTGTCCCGTTATATCTTGCCAAGTGCTACTCCCTCCATCTCTTCTCTACAAATAAACAGCAAATTTTCCCAAAATGTTCAAAAGCTTCTCCCTCTTCCTCTCTCTGCTATAGACAAAAGCCACCAGTCTTGTATAAAATGTCTGCCTCTCTCAGCTATAGACATAAGCCAACAGTCTTGTCTAAAATGTCTGCCTCTCTCTGCTATAGACATAAGCCAACAGTCTTGTCTAAAATGTCTGCCTCTCTCTGCTATAGACATAGGCCAACAGTCTTCTCTAAAATGTCTTCCTCTCTCTGCTGTAGACAAAAGCCACCAGTCTTGTCTAAAATGTCTGCCTCTTCCTCTCTCTGCTACAGACAAAAGCCACCAGTCTTGTATAAAATGTCTTCCTCTCTCTGCTATAGACAAAAGCCACCAGTCTTGTCTAAAACGTCTTCCTCTCTCTGCTATAGACAAAAGCCACCAGTCTTGTATAAAATGTCTTCCTCTCTCTGCTATAGACAAAAGCCACCAGTCTTGTCTAAAACGTCTTCCTCTCTCTGCTATAGACAAAAGCCACCAGTCTTGTATAAAATGTCTTCCTCTCTCTGCTATAGACAAAAGCCACCAGTCTTGTATAAAATGTCTTCCTCTCTCTGCTATAGACAAAAGCCACCAGTCTGGTCTAAAATGTCTTCCTCTCTCTGCTATAGACATAGGCCACCAGTCTTGTCTAAAACGTCTTCCTCTCTCTGCTATAGACAAAAGCCACCAGTCTTGTCAAAAACGTCTGCCTCTCTCTGCTATAGACATAAGCCACAAGTCTTGTCTAAAACGTCTACCCCTCTCTCTTCTCAAGAATGATAGTAACACAAATACATACATAATTATACACTATTCTACAGAATTCTCTGGTTGTCTTCCATGGTACAACATACATAAACATAAGAATAACATATTAGTATAAGCATTTCCAGACAAAACTGGATAAATTATTGGCCATCTTATATACAATCATGTATAGCACGTAATGAATGATACGTAAGGAGTTTACAGTATATGTATATATGGTAAATGTTTGTGTGGGCACCCATAATTGGCAAATCCCTATGTGAATGATAAAGTTTTCAGTGAACAAAATCTAGCATGTTTATGGGAGCTCACAACAGTTTCATCCACTCTGAGAGATGGATAATCCAGTTGCTAATGGAAAGCCACTATTTGTGACAAGCAATTTTCATAAACTGTCTGGAACACTCCCATCCCCTCGAGGCTGGAGACACGAGACTAGGGACATGAGGCAGGGTACACGAGACTGGGGACACGAGGCTGGATGATGTGGTCACCCACACACACACAGATGGGGAGATGATTCCCGATCTACAGAAGTGACATTATGGCAGTTGGAACACACATTACCTGCTCAGTCTCCAGAGCTAGAAATTGAAGTGTATGCACGTTGTACATATGAAATCTCAACAGATTACAGCAGAATTTAGTGGGAACCCACTAGTGAACTTTAGAGCAAGGTTATTTAACTAAGTTTACTCAGTTGCCAAAATGCTGAAACTGGGGACTGTCACAGGTCAGTGGCCTGAACCCCAGCACAGAAAGATCATTGATTCAACAGAACTGCCAAAGATCCGGGGACCATTTGCTAGATCTCTGAGGGCCAGATTTGGTCTACTGGCCGCCAGTTGAATAGCCCTGGTTTGGAGAGCTGGAAAAAAAGAGGCACTACAGAAATGTTATGCTCAGTGAAGGCCTAGGGGTGCACTCCGGACAGATCCAGGGGGGGGGGGGGGGGGGGAGTATCTCCTCTACAAACATTTAAAAAAACACTGACCAAGCCTATTCTGGGTTGATTCATCCAACTTATGCCTTTCATGGAATGTTAACATCCAGTGACTCCAGGTTGTGCCTTTTATGAAATGTTAACATCCAGTGACTCCAGGTTGTGCCCTTCTTGAAATGTTAACATCCAGTGACTCCAGGTTGTGCCTTTTATGAAATGTTAACATCCAGTGACTCCAGGTTGTGCCCTTCATGAAATATTAACATCCAGTGACTCCAGGTTGTGCCCTTCATGAAATGTTAACAGTGACTCCAGGTTGTGCCTTTTATGAAATGTTAACATCCAGTGACTCCAGGTTGTGCCCTTCATGAAATGTTAACATCCAGTGACTCCAGGTTGTGCCCTTCATGAAATGTTAACATCCAGTGACTCTAGGTTGTGCCCTTCATGGAATGTTAACATCCAGTGACTCCAGGTTGTGCCCTTCATGAAATGTTAACATCTAGTGACTCCAGGTTGTGCCCTTCATGAAATGTTAACATCCAGTGACTCCAGGTTGTGCCCTTCGTGGAATGTTAACATCCAGTGACTCCAGGTTGTGCCCTTCATGAAATGTTAACATCCAGTGACTCCAGGTTGCACCCTCATATCTAGCAGCTTTGACAGGGATACAAGTCATGCCCATTGTTGTCATTGTCTCTGTGATATACATCTCATGTGGAATTGCTCCTGTGCAATGCCTAAGCAGTAGTGACAATCCCATCATCTGCCAGATAATCTGTATACTCGTTACCTCGAACACCGGCATGGCCTGGCACAATAATAAAGGTTAGAAGAGCCGTTTGTGATGCATTTAATGAGCCAATCCATTCTTGTCTCTGGTTTGGATTGTTTTTAAGCATATTCACGGAGCACATATGTCAGTCAGTGTGCTTGTATGTGTGAATTCTTGAGTACCCAACCATGCTCATGCCTTCGTTAAGAGACTGGTTTTGCTTCAACCAGCTTTAAGGCCTCAGCAAGTCTTCTTGGTTGGCTGGATGCTCCAGAAAACTGAGTTTCAACTTTCCTGTTTGGCTAGTGCATTACGTTGTCTAGGTGATGGTAAATAATTTGCATCTACTGGAGTGAGACTGGCATGGAGACTTCCATTCTGAACTGGTACCAAAGTTCCATCTCCACAGCAACTCTATTGCAAAAGCTTCCATTCTCTTCTCCAAACTCAGAAACTAGCCTAACACAGGTACTAAAAGTTGATGTGTGCAGAGGGCCACAGGAAGCTGTCAATCACTCATGATTGGCAGCACATCCAAACTGGCAAGGATTAAGCCTACGCTGGACATGTTCCTTTTGCAGGTTTGATTGATTTTGTTGTCTCCAACAAAGTCCAGCCCAGTCTCCTGCACAATCAGAAAATCAATAATGATAGTGTTGCAAGTTTTGTGTTTTCACAGAACAAGAAATTCTTGTTTACAAAAATATATTCCATAGTGCATATCAGGAAGCAGAATAGCAACCAAGAATCTTCATGAACAATGAGGTATTAGCGATTCAGCAGTGTAGCTTGCACTAGAACATACAACACAACAGTGGCTTCACAGATATCAGACAATGTTGGTCACATTGACAGTATACAGCACACTTCAGGTGTTAGTTCTGGCATTGAAAGAGGAAACTGGAGCAGTGCTCAATTTAGCTCACATTATTTTGTTTCCCACACCAAAGACAAAATACAAATAGTGAATACACAACAGTCATGTGACTGCTTAGATGCCCAAGACAAAATGGGTACCTACTAAATACACAAATCCTGTGACATGGTGCACATCTCTGTTCCTCTCATGTTTTGCTGTAATCTTTCCTAAATATTTTATAACACGAGCCAGAAATTCTTGTAACAGCTGGCAGACTTAAGGGTAAGATGTTAGAAAAGACTAGAGACTACAGTTTCGACAATTTGCGGTCTTTTTGGCAATTTCCGTTACCATGGAAACCGTTTGAAACTTGATTGGAAAATGTCGGCAGAGGTTTCGGGATGGGTCCTAATCTCTCATGAAATTTTGCGATTGCTGTGATTTTCACCAGCTATAAATGGCTGAAAACGGCGGGAACGAACCTGATTAACAGTGCATGTCTACGACAGCCGGACGTCCTCTGTTTTTCTGTTACATCAGTTTGATTGAAAATAGCGATAAGTATTCAAAGTTTGCTTTAGGCTTTAAATGTTACCAGACATGGTAATGCTGGTTATAATTGAATTCTCCGTCCAATTTTACATTTGTGTATAAAATTTCTTTCTTATCTGTGGCTGTTTCGATTTACAGTGACATTTTTCATGCAATCACTATTATGTGGCTGTGTCTGAGAAAAATTGTCTGCTATCTTGTCCAATGAAAGAAAACAAAGCCAAAACGAAAGTTGCGCAGTTTGGTTGCGCAGAGAAAACTTCTTGTTTCTGGGTCACAAGTTTTAGCAGCTGTTTATTACATCTCATCTCCACAAAAACCTACATATCTCAGCACAGAAATGACATACAAGCCTAAATGAGGTACCATTGGAAAGAGATTGTTTACAGCTATCTAACTGCTGGTTTTATTGGTGTAGAGGGAATTTTACAAATTTGACTAAGGTATCTAGAAAAGACAAAGCAATAAGCACCTGGATGGTTTTGCCAAAAGGCATTAGTGGAACAAGAACACAAACTTAGTTTCAAACCAATGGAAAATGAATCTTAATCACCTGCGCTGATCAACGTGGCATGTGATGATGATAAATTTTTCCTGTGACAATCAATTAATTTAAGATGTGTTGTCACTTCTCTAAATCATGACCAATTAAAGACCTTCTGTATAAACAGTCTGTGCCCTGGTGACTTAGAGAACATCCATCAATGTCTGACTGTGCTCTCATTTGCTACAAATCTACATTTCAAATGTCTTGCCAATTTGGCAACTGTCATGATTCACAGCCACGTGGCAAAATTGTGAAACAAGTGTGCATATTAAATTATAATAAACAATAAAATAATATGCAAAATAAATGAACAGACAGTGACATGTCTGTGAATGTTTCAGATCACTAATCTCTGCTCAGCCAATACCTCTTTACTGATTGGCTGCTATATGACCAAATAACCAATGAAATATATTGGTACAATACTAAACAACCAATCAGCACAACTGATAGAATGGTAAGAGATTAGAACAATGAACACAAGCTGATGATGATTGGCCGGTACTGAACCAGATACAAACAATGGCCGGTACTGAACCAGATACAAACAATGGCCGGTACTGAACCAGATACAAACAATGGCTGGTACTGAACCAGATACAAACAATGGCTGGTACTGAACCAGATACAAACAATGGCCGGTACTGAACCAGATACAAACAATGGCTGGTGTGTACAGAACTAAACTGCCAGATAAAACATGCTGCTGTATTGCTTTTGTGGCAGGACGTGCAATAACTATGTACATATTATGTATTAGAGACAAGATTTCAGTAACAAGCAAAACATAAACAAGTTACATTTCTACTAAAATCTAGTCCGGGGGGGGGGGGGGGGGGAGGGGGGGTGGGGGAGTTAAGGCAGAAATTCAGTGAAAGAAGTCTGCTGTAGCATGTCTTCTCACTAGTCAGTACAGGACACTACAGTAGTATGTCTCACCCTTATCCAGAATGTTCAGGATAAAACATCTGTATATTGCCACAAATAATGAATATTCAATGAACAACTCAAGTTTGTGTGAAAAGCCATAATCAACAAAGAATGCAGAAGGCTACACTTGTCAAGCAAAGCATGGGACTGAGCCTCGAGAGGCAGGGGGTAAGAAGTGTTGGTGTTGTGGGTAGTGGGTTCCCCCCCTTACTTCACCCTAGGTCTAGTGAATATCTGTTCACGAAAGGAGCGTCCATTGTGGTGTCAGCCTCTTGACCTAGCAAAACCTCTCTTACCTCAAGACCATTGTGCGTGGCGAAGAGTCACAGCCTCCCCGAGGTAGTCCCGGTAACTGGGGGTGCGAATTCCCAGGCAAAACACAATGGATCTAGAGGAGCAAACCTCGATAATAAACCCGGTGCACCACAACCTACTGCCCCCTGTGGGAGGGAAGGAGCCAGAGGTGTGCTGAACAGTCTTAGGAATGGAAACAAGTATGCTAACCCCCCTGAATACCGGAAACTATCGTGAAGGCACAGGGACTCAGGACGTGACGATCCAGTTGCCCCAACTACTCATGCTTAGAGACATGAAGAGCTCAGCGAAACCTGCAGGCAATCTGGTGGCGGGGAATGAGAACACTGTGAGCCCCACCTTAGCTACGTGTTAAAGGGAAAGGCAGAAACACAACCCATATTTCCTTTAGAACTGGTACAGGGCATTTCTAGCTGCTGCCCGGGGAGGTAGGTAATCCACAGACACCCCAGCACCACAATGCCATGAATATGTCAAGCAAAGCATCACTGCCACGTGGCTGCTAGACAGAGTGCCCAGTTTTGTCTACACTCGCAATCACCTGTTCATGTGACACTGCATTTGTGCATCACTTGTGACATTTGTGATATGTTCAGCAGGTGTTTGTAACATCTCTGATCATGTTCAGCAGGTGTTTGTAACATCTTTGATCATGTTTAGCAGGTGTTTGTAACATCTTTGATCATGTTCAGCAGGTGTTTGTAACATCTTTGATCATGTTCAGCAGGTGTTTGTAACATCTTTGATCATGTTCAGCAGGTGTGTTTACTAATATTAAAGGTAACATCATTATTACATTGAGCAGTTATGTTTCCTAATGTCAGAGTTAATAATATCACCATTGAGCACATGTTTACCAATTGCAAATTTTCAACAGAAACAACCCTCCCACCTCACTAACATACAGTCAGTAAGTAGACAGGTGCTGATTGGATGATTATGTAATTGTGAATGAGTTAAGTAAATTATATGACAGGAAGTTGTTTTGGAGGACCCAACCCACAGGAGTTAAAGTTGTTTCCTGAGTTGTGACCAAGAGTTAAAGTTGTTTACTGAGTTGTGACCAAGAGTTAAAGTTGTTTCCTGAGTTGTGTCCAAGAGTTAAAGTTGTTTACTGAGCTGTGACCATTTGATTTCTAGATGAAAGCTACACCAGTTGTTAATTCCACATACAACAAAAGCTATATTATCTTCATAATAAACACAATCATTAGGGACAGAATGAATATTACGGCTAAAAATCCTTCATCAGCAAGCACAAACAGAATTATACTACTTCAGTAATTATAGACAAATCCCCCCGGCTTTTTCATGGCCTAAATCATAATTTGTGGTAATATTACTGGAGTGCACAATCTAAATGAGTTCTATTTTCTGTTTTTTTTTTTTTTTTTTTTTCAGTTCACATATTTTGCTTCTATCTTCCATTGTGTTTGTTTACTCAATTTCTAAATCCAGTTTAGTCAGTTTAGTTAATTTTCATGCTGTCTTTATACACCTTTACTGCAGTTCACCCCACTTCACTCGGGGTAACTCTGCCACACCTTTACTGCAGTTCACCCCACTTCACTCGGGGTAACTCTGCCACACCTTTACTGCAGTTCACCCCACTTCACTCGGGGTAACTCTGCCACACCTTTACTGCAGTTCACCCCACTTCACTCGGGGTAACTCTGCCACACCTTTACTGCAGTTCACCCCACTTCACTCGGGGTAACTCTGCCACACCTTTACTGCAGTTCACCCCACTTCACTCGGGGTAACTCTGCCACACCTTTACTGCAGTTCACCCCACTTCACTCAGGGTAACTCTGCCACACCTTTACTGCAGTTCACCCCACTTCACTCGGGGTAACTCTGCCACACCTTTACTGCAGTTCACCCCACTTCACTCAGGGTAACTGCCACACCTTTACTGCAGTTCACCACACTTCACTCGGGGTAACTCTGCCACAACTGTCTGAACTTTACTGAAACAGAGATCAGTTTTCTGCTTGTGTGTGGTGATCAGCCGGTGTGTATGTATGTGAATGTGCATGTATGTATTCACGTATGTGCATGTATGTATATATGTATGTGCATGTATGAATACATGTATGTGAATGTATGTATGTGAATGTATGTATAATTGTATGTATGTATATGTGAATGTATGTATACGTGTATGTCAATGTGCATGGCAATGTATGTATACGTGCATGCATGTGTTTTATTCCAAATATCTAAACACACAGATCAGTTATCTCAAATAGGTACCAAGAAAATTCTGGGAAGCACAGATGACCAGCATTATATTGACCAGATTCTCTTATTGCAACTGGCCTAGAACACAGTTCTCGCACCAAAAACCCAAAATTGCCTTGAGTTTAACAGCTCAGGGCACGAAACCGGTCAACTCTTTTACTGTTGTTGCCACTTTACTACTTAGTCTTTATCTCCATGGTTTTACTAAAAATGCCATGCCTGGTGAAAGGAATCACAACTTGCCGCAGTAAAGTTGTCTCGAATCATGTGTGATGGAATTAAAACTTTCCCTAGTAAAGCAGTGTGGTGGAATCACAACTTGCCACAGTAAAGCAGTGTGGTGGAATCATAACTTGCCATAGCAAAGTCGTGTGGTGGAATCAAAACTTGCCACAGTAAAGCAGTGTGGTGGAATCACAGCTTGCACCAGTAGAGCTGTGATGAGCCATGTGTGGTGGAATCACAGCTTGCACCAGTAGAGCTGTGATGAGCCATGTGTGGTGGAATCACATCTTGCACCAGTAGAGCTGTGATGAGCCATGTGTGGTGGAATCACAGCTTGCACCAGTAGAGCTGTGATGAGCCATGTGTGGTGGAATCACAGCTTGCACCAGTAGAGCTGTGATGAGCCATGTGTGGTGGAATCACAGCTTGCACCAGTAGAGCTGTGATGAGCCATGTGTGGTGGAATCACAGCTTGCACCAGTAGAGCTGTGATGAGCCATGTGTGGTGGAATCACATCTTGCACCAGTAGAGCTGTGATGAGCCATGTGTGGTGGAATCACATCTTGCACCAGTAGAGCTGTGATGAGCCATGTGTGGTGGAATCACAGCTTGCACCAGTAGAGCTGTGATGAGCCATGTGTGGTGGAATCACAGCTTGCACCAGTAGAGCTGTGATGAGCCATGTGTGGTGGAATCACATCTTGCACCAGTAGAGCTGTGATGAGCCATGTGTGGTGGAATCACTTCTCATCATTTTCCTGAATCACTATCTCCACTTATGCACAGCATCACGATAACATATTTAGATATTTGTCCTAGTGATGATAATTACACATTCATAGATACTAGATACATGGTAGGTAGGTAGGTAGTTGTACCCCACCAGAACATCATAAAAGCGATAAACACCCGGTGACACAAAGTGCCACCATGTGGATGAGAACCACCTGTGGAGAGGTCCCAGAAACCCTTTTCAACCGTTAGGCCATATCTATGCCCCGGCTATATTCAGGGCCCCCGGCATAAGCCGGGGTGGGGCTTCAAATAACAAAAAATTGCACCCAACGAGGAGACGACTCTGAAACAATATCCATTCATCTGCATAAACATTCACAGATAATTCATATATCTATATAAATATTCATAGATAACTCATACATCTACATAAACATTTGTAGACATCTACATAAACATTTGTAGATAACAATATATTTAAATAAACATTTGTAGATAACCAGTACATCTAACTCAATTCAAGTAATGTTTTTTTTTCAACCATCACCAATCAACTGATGATAATAAGTTATTCTGACAGCAGATCACAATCTGTTCACTATGTCCCTTCAAGGAATCCATCAGCTCATTCTGCACAGATCCAAAACACTTGCTGGCAACATGAGTCCACAAATGGGAGCTGGCAACATGAGTCCACAAATGGGAACAGTCACTGGATCTTGTTCATGGAATTTGTGAGACAATTTTTCTGCACAGATCAAAAACAGTTATTGGTAAGAAGTTTTCACAAATCTGTTCACAGGATCCTGCTTGAGGAATTCCTAAGACACTTCCCCAGACATCACAGATAGTTGCTGACACAATCAGTTGGCACCAGCGCTGCCAGAAAGCGTGGCATCAGGTTCAGGGATGATCCCATACATGGTGATTGAAGAGCTCTGGAACCTTCATGTGGATGCTTGTCTAAGGTGGGAACCTGCAGGACTCTCTGGTTCTCAATGTGGCTACAAAGATGTGATGGTGGTTTGAGACCTGGACAGACAACAAGACAGCACTGATCATCAATGTAGGTAGTCTCATACTTTTAGATGTGACACAAAATATCGCTGAAGCAATTGCAATAACTTATTTAGACCCTACAGCTGTAAACACTGAGGTAAAACCTGTTAGTGCTTAGTTTACAGTGAATTCAGACATGAACTTTGACAAGCCAGAAGTTACAAACTAGCACTTTACAATCAGTTCTTCCCCCCAACACATATGATAGTATCTATAAGAGTGCTAGATTCTACATATTTTATATGCTTTTATTCTTTGACCACGTCTGATATCTACTTGTACTTTTGCATCAATGTTGACTTTTTGAGTGCCAGTGTTTCTGTTGTCTGACAACATTCAACATTTACTTTCACTGTCGAATATGCACTGATCATCGACAAAAAGCAGCTCATTGAAGTCCTCCTGTTTATCGACGTCTGGTGGTGTTATGTCTATTTTATTAATATTGTCCATGAATATTACAAAAAGTAAAGGTGAAAGAACACGCCCTTGCCTTACTTCTGATGTTACTGGGAACCAGTCTGTGAGGCCAGCGCTTGTTCTGATGTTACTGGGAACCAGTCTGTGAGGCCAGCGCTTGTTCTGATGTTACTGGGAACCAGTCTGTGAGGCCAGCGCTTGTTCTGATGTTACTGGGAACCAGTCTGTGAGGCCAGCGCTTGTTCTGATGTTACTGGGAACCAGTCTGTGAGGCCAGCGCTTGTTTCTGATGTTACTGGGAACCAGTCTGTGAGGCCAGCGCTTGTTCTGATGTTACTGGGAACCAGTCTGTGAGGCCAGCGCTTGTTCTGATGTTACTGGGAACCAGTCTGTGAGGCCAGCTCTTGTTCTGATGTTACTGGGAACCAGTCTGTGAGGCCAGCGCTTGTTCTGATGTTACTGGGGAACCAGTCTGTGAGGCCAGCTCTTGTTCTGATGTTACTGGGAACCAGTCTGTGAGGCCAGCTCTTGTTCTGATGTTACTGGGAACCAGTCTGTGAGGCCAGCGCTTGTTCTGATGTTACTGGGAACCAGTCTGTGAGGCCAGCTCTTGTTCTGATGTTACTGGGAACCAGTCTGTGAGGCCAGCTCTTGTTCTGATGTTACTGGGAACCAGTCTGTGAGGCCAGCTCTTGTTCTGATGTTACTGGGAACCAGTCTGTGAGGCCAGCGCTTGTTCTGACATCGTTTTCACTTTTTCTATAAATAGCTCTTACACAATCTAGCACTGTTCCATTTATACCATAGATTTTATGGACAACCCATAGTAAATCTCTGTTTGCTCCGTCAAAAGCCTTTTCTTGATTTAAAAAAGCGGCTTTCATTCGGTGTCTGTGTTCTATTGTCTCTTCGCTAATTCCCCTTCGGGCGAAAATAGAGTCATACACCCTCTCCCTTTCCTGAACCCGACCTGTGCTGGGCTCAGAATCGGTTCTACAACAGATCTAATTTGTTCCAGAATCTTGGGAAACGTTTGACCCACATGGCCTAAAAAGAAGATGCCTCTATAAATGTTACAGTCTTGCTTATTGCCTTTTCTTTTCCATACAGGTACTATAGTGGCTCTTTGTCAGTCTGTTGGTACAGTTCTTTAATTCCTGGTTTTCCCAAATATAGGAAGTAGCCAGGTGACTTCAGTTTCTCCACAGGTCTGTAGTCTCAGCTGTAATTCCATCAACACCAGCAGGCTTATTGTTTTGACTGCAACGGATTGCTTTTCTGATGTCTTGTTCAATTATTTCAGGCCGTTTCTTGTGTGTATATCTGCTTGTGAATGGTACAGTTTCTTCCTTTTCAATGTTTAACACATTTAAACAGTGCCAGGGAATGGACACGTTGCAGGGGGTATCATTATCTATGCCAGACGGTTGAGCAGCTGCAGGTAATTACCACATTACCTCATAAATTTCCAAATATTCTCCCTTTTTTCTTTTCAAGCAGACACTAATCAATTAGACACCTTCCTTGAGTTTCTATGATATAGCTAACAAATATCCATACATCTGCAAAAACATTCACAGAAACCATGTCCATGTTTTATTGGCTGTGGTCACTAAGAGATGGTAACTGTTTATTTTCAATGTCTTCATTGTTTGTTGAAAGTATTTTTGATGGCTGTCTCTGGCTCCATGCTTTGCAAAGTTGAGAATAAAAAGTTGTGGTATCAATGACTGCTATTCTAGGCCTCAGTATGTAGGTAAACTTGTTTGCAGGGGACAACCGATTATTGCAATCAGGAGTTGGGTATTGGCCTTGTCATTGGGATAGCTATGAAACATAACTATCCAACTTGCAAAAGAAGCAGTCAACATCCACAGTTGGCCTTTCTTGTCACAGCAAGAGATGGATCTGTCCAGAGTGCAAAGACATCATTTATTCTTCTTTTTCTTCTACTTCAGCATTCTGAGCCCCTGCGGTTCATTGCTGCGGATATCACCCACCTCCATTCATCTTTGTAGTTGGCCTTCTCTTTCCAGTTGGTTGATACCAAGTGTTTGAAGGTCTGTCTGGATATCATTGTCTTGGTCTGCCTTGTGGTCTATGGCCATTCCTCTCCCTTTTGTAAACAGTTTTTACTTCTGTCATCTGACATTCTTTCAATATGCCCCAACCATTTCAGTCTATTAGCACTCATGATGCCAGTGATCAGTGGTGATTTAAACAGATTAGGAATTTTGTTGTTTGTTCTCACTCTCCATTCCCCACTGTTTGCATCTTTGATGGGTCCAAAGGTTCGTCATAAGACTCTTTTTTCAAAAACCTATAATAGGGCTTCATCTCTTTTAGTTGTGCTCCAAGTTTCAGAGCCATATTAAATGACTGGTTTTATCACAGTTAAATATTTTGATCTTGGTGTTGCGAGACAGACACTTTGAATTTAGCAGATGTTGAAGGGCATAGAATACTTTATTTCTAGATTATATTTCTTCTCTCAGCATGTTGGAGCAGTTGAAGTTTGCACAGTACTTAAATGTTTCCGTTCATTTGATTTTCATATTATCGACTTGTATAAGGCTGGAGTTTATATCTTTTTCCTTTTATATCCTTTCCCTCTCTAGTTATTATCATGTATTCTGTCTTATCTTTTTCAATAACTAGTCCCATTTTAGAGAACAGAGCATCACCTTGCTTTAAACCAGATGTTATTTAACAAGAAGAAGAGACAGAGCATCACCTTGCTTTAAACCAGATGTTATTTGACAAGAAGAAGGGACAGAGCATCACCTTGCTAAAAACCAGATGGTATCTGAAAAGGGTCTGACTCTGCCTAGACTTAGACATCTGTTTCATGAAGAGATGAAGTTTACAAAGGTGGGGGTGCTGACCCACGCTTCAACACCAAACCAGGGTTATTATTTTTAATAAATAAAAAATGTTTGTAAAGGCTGGAACTCACTTGAGCTGCTTAAATCTCTCCCTGTCATAGCTTGTGTCTGGAGCTTCACATTCATAGGATGCCAGCGACAACACTGAAATATTCATAAACAATGTCTTTAGATGATGTCAGAGCTAACATTGAAATATTTACAGACATTGCATTTATTAACTCTTTCACTCGGCAAACCTCCGGAAAAACCTCTTAAGAATCCAACCCCCCCCCCCCCCCCCCCCCCCCCCCCCCTTTTCCATTAAAAAATATTTTTTTTAAACCATTTTACATGGGTAATATTTTAGTCATAATTCTGTGTTGTTTAGGAAGGGGAAAGGGGAGTAATCAATAAATACAAACTGAGTGGAAAATTAAATGGATTTGTAGGCCCCCATGGGTCTAAGATAAATGTGAATGGTTACTCATTATACTTGACCCTTCACTAAATGACTACCAGGTTAAGATACATTATGACATCAGCACTGGGGGGGGGGGGGGGGGGGGGGGGGGTTGTAAACAAGAAAACCCTTCATAAATGCAATTTTTAGTACATATAATTATATCATGGGCCTCCTGAATACAGGGGCAGGAGAGAGTCACAGCCTTTAACTAGGCTTCTCTGAGACAAGTCACTGTACCATGCTGGTTAAGCAACATTTACAGGGATTTGTAACAGACAGTTATGTTTGATTAGAGGCATGCCGTGGGCAAAGGGTTACTGAATGTCAGAGACAACACTGAAATATTCATAGATAATGTCTTCAGTTGATGTCAAAGACAACAGTGAAATTGTCACAGATATTTTTTCAGTTGCCACATGACAGCACTGGAACATGAAATCTTGTAGTAAATGTGTAAAAACATAAGACTTAATACAATTCACAGTTAATTATTCAATATTGAAAACAGTCCATCTAGGATTTAGGTATTCCAGTGGTATTTCTAAAGTGGTGCACTTTGTAATCATTTCTTAATATGAGTTAACTAAATCTACACCAGGCACTCCGGGTTCTGTCTCTCTCAGCAGATGTTGGTGTGTATGGGTGCGAATTTATAAACACACTAACACACTGTGCTCATGTAAATCTCTCATAAATATATGAAAGGTAAAGGGAAAACCCAACAGATTCGAATTTTCTAGCACTCAGTTTAAACACACTCAAAGCCCTGTTTAATCTGCAATGGTCTTTTCCAAAAAGAACAAAAAAAAAAACTGTCCTTCTTTCTGAACTCCACAACTGGAACTGCTATCATCAAGTACAATCAGCTGTACACTCTGGCTGTCTATGGTAGAATAACTGACTGATTGGCTACAGCTAACTGTACACTGGCTGTCTATGGTAGAATAACTGACTGATTGGCTACAGCTAACTGTACACTGGCTGTCTATGGTAGAATAACTGACTGATTGGCTACAGCTAACTGTACACTGGCTGTCTATGGTAGAATAACTGACTGATTGGCTACAGCTAACTGTACACTGGCTGTCTATGGTAGAATAACTGACTGATTGGCTACAGCTAACTGTACACTGGCTGTCTATGGTAGAATAACTGACTGATTGGCTACAGCTAACTGTACACTGGCTGTCTATGGTAGAATAACTGACTGATTGGCTACAACTAACTGTACACTGGCTGTCTATGGTAGAATAACTGACTGATTGGCTATGACTAACTGTACCACACTGGCTGTCTGTGGTAGAATAACTGACTGATTGGCTACAGCTAACTGTACACACTGGCTGTCTATGGTAGAATAACTGACTAATTGGCTACAACTAACTGTACACACTGGCTGTCTATGGTAGAATAACTGACTAATTGGCTTCAACTAACTGTACACTGGCTGTCTATGGTAGAATAACTGACTGATTGGCTACAGCTAACTGTACACTGGCTGTCTTTGGTAGAATAACTGACTGATTGGCTACAGCTAACTGTACTCACTAGTCTCCTTATAGATGGGTGTTGTCAGGATGTAGTTGATAACAGAGGGAATCTTGCCAAATGGACACTGAAAGTAATCAGGAAACATAAATACAATACAAATGCTAGAAAATGGGTTTTTCTTGCCTTTTAAATTATACCTTGTCATCAGATGTATTTTTCGAGGCTGTTACTCTAGTAGCCAACACTTGAAGCATGAATATAGTCAAATGAAAGTATTTCATACACCAAAATTCATTTCTGAACTTAGAGCTGGTGAGCTGTCTAAGTGTGGCTGTGTAGACGGGTTCTTACAAAGACGCAAGTCCTACACAGCTAAACTAGGAACCCACAGAATGAAACTGTGGCCGCAGTAGCTTTTTTCTGGTGCAACGGAATGTTACATTTTGGAATATCACAATCAAATGCTTAAATAAAACACTTAAGAGTAACTCTTTCATTAATATTACATTTGATTATTTGGAAGTAACTATTAAATATTATATCTGAACATTTGCGAGAAACTAATTAAATATTACGTCTTAACATCTAGGAGTAAATAATTAAAATATTACATCTGAACATTAAAAAGGAACTAATTAAATATTACATCTGAACATTTAGGAGAAACTAATTAAATATTACATCTGAACATTTAGGAGAAACTAATTAAATATTACATCTGAACATTTAGGAGAAACTCATTAAATATTTCAACTGAATATTTGGGAGTAACTAATTAAATATTACATCTGAACATTTAGGAGAAACTAATTAAATATTACATCTGAATATTTGGGAGTAACTAATTAAATATTACATCTGAACATTTAGGAATAACTAATTAAATATTACATCTGAACATTTAGGAGCAACCGAAGTGAATGTTACACTTGGATATACAGACATCAGGGAGTGACCACAATGGGAACACAACCCATGCTGCATTTCTTAATATTATTTATTGAACCTCTTACTTCCACTTGTTGCCAGGTGATGAGATCTGAGATCTGCTTTGCCATCTGCCAACATTTGTGGAAGTTGACAGAGCCATCTTCCTGTCTGCTGCAGCAGCCTTCATTCAGGAAGTACAGATCTTTGACAAACAAGCTGAAGAAAGGGATCACAATCTGCAGAAACAGAAGGGGACACATCTGTAGTTTTATCAGTATTCATCTGCATTACTTGATACTGAATCAGTAATCACTTTATACTAAATCACTAATTACGTAGTTCTGAATTAGTGATGATAAAATACTGAATCAGTAATCACTCAATACCAAATCAGTCTTCTTATTTTGTCCTACTGCTTACGCTGTAAAGTCAGGCAACTATCTTGTTGTGGTTGTGAAGCTTGTGTTAATGTCATACTGCGAGTCTGTAGTGTCTCTTTTAGTGCGTCTGCCCATCTCTTTCTTGGTCAGCCTCTTGCCTTGTGACCTGCTGTTCTCATGTAATGTGCTCTAACTCCTGGCTGATTTTGTTCCAGTCTGACCAGATGACCAAACCATTTGATTCTTTATGTTCTATGAAGTCATTTACCAGTAATCTATCTACAGTTGTTCTTAGTCCTTCACTGGTGACTCCCTTCTTGTGCTACCAAATCAGTAATCCCTTTATACCAAACCAGTAATCATTCAGTCATGACAGTGGTCAGTATCAACAGACATTCAATGGTTTTGTAGCTGATGAGTGTCTGTGCTGGAACTAATGAGTGTCTGTGCTGTAGCTGATAAGTGTCTGTGCTGTAGCTAATGAGTTTCTGTGCTGGAGCTGATGAGTGTCTGTGCTGTAGCTGATGAGTGTCTGTGCTGTAGCTGATGAGTTTCTGTGCTGTAGCTGATGAGTGTCTGTGCTGTAGCTGATGAGTTTCTGTGCTGGAGCTGATGAGTGTCTGTGCTGTAGCTGATGAGTGTCTGTGCTGTAGCTGATGAGTGTCTGTGCTGTAGCTGATGAGTTTCTGTGCTGGAGCTGATGAGTGTCTGTGCTGTAGCTGATGAGTGTCTGAGCTGTAGCTGATGAGTGTCTGTGCTGTAGCTGATGAGTGTCTTTGCTGTAGCTGATGAGTGTCTGTGCTGTAACTGATGAGTGCTGGATGACAACAATATCATACCTTCTCTCTGTCCTCAGCTGCACCTTGAGATCTCCACATGGCTGCCTTCAGACACGACCTGTAGCTGCCAAAGTTGTTGCTGGGATCCATCTGGTGCTGCAGATAAACCACATCTTAGAACAATGCTTCAAAATCTTACTTTACAAGAATGCTTTTAAATCACATCTTAGAGCAAGGTGTCACAAGCTGGGTTTCAGGCCATCGTGTGCCAGGTATACTGGCCAGTGTACTTGGAAACCGAGCTCTTAACTGATCTTGAAGTTCGTGGCCCCAACAGATGCACACCCTCCCAGTATTTACTCAAAAACAAACCATGGGTCATAACATCCACCAATCAAGAATCCTACTAAATGGCAACTCAGTTTCAAATGTCTGTCTATGTAATGATGTCTATGTAACGTTGTCTGTCTATGTAATGATGTCTATGTAACATCTCTCTATGTAACGTTGTCATGGGGCAACACCTCAGGGGAATGAAGAAATCATGACACAAACGAAGCTTGGAAGTATCCAACAATGCACAACACAAATGAAGCTTGGAAGTTTTCAACAATTCACAACACAAATGAAGTTTGGAAGTATCCAACAATGCACGACACAAACGAAGCTTTGAAGTATCCAACAATGCACGACACAAACAAAGCTTGGAAGTATCCAACAATGCATGACACAAATGAAGTTTGGAAGTATCCAACAATACATGACACAAACAAAGCTTGGAAGTATCCAACAATGCACGACACAAACAAAGCTTGGAAGTATCCAAAAATGCACGACACAAACAAAGCTTGGAAGTATCCAACAATGCATGACACAAACGAAGTTTGGAAGTATCCAACAATGCACGACACAAACAAAGCTTGGAAGTATCCAACAATGCAGGATACAAACAAAGCTTGGAAGTATCCAACAATTCACGACACAAACGAAGCTTGGAAGTATCCAACAATGCACGACACAAACAAGGCTTGGAAGTATCCAACAATGCCCGACACAAACAAAGCTTGGAAGTATCCAACAATGCACGACACAAACAAAGCTTGGAAGTATCCAACAATGCATGACACAAACAAAGCTTGGAAGTAACCAACAATTCACGAACAAACAAGACTTGGAAGTATCTAACAATTCACGACACAAATGAAGCTTGGAAGTATCCAACAATGCACGACACAACTGAAGCTTGGAAGTATCCAACAATGCACGACACAAACAAAGCTTGGAAGTAACCAACAATTCACGACACAAACAAGACTTGGAAGTATCCAACAATTCACGACACAAACGAAGCTTGGAAGTATCCAACAATGCACGACACAAACAAAGCTTGGAAGTATCCAACAATGCTCGACACAAACAAAGCTTGGAAGTAACCAACAATTCACGACACAAACAAGACTTGGAAGTATCCAACAATTCACAACACAAACGAAGCTTGGAAGTATCCAACAATGCACGACACAAACAAAGCTTGGAAGTATCCAACAATGCACGACACAAACAAAGCTTGGAAGTAACCAACAATTTATGACACAAACAAGACTTGGAAGTATCCAACAATGCACGACACAAACGAAGCTTGGAAGTATCCAACAATGCAGGATACAAACAAAGCTTGGAAGTATCCAACAATGCAGGACACAAACAAAGCTTGGAAGTATCCAACAATTCACGACACAAACAAAGCTTGGAAGTATCCAACAATTTACGACACAAACAAAGCTTGGAAGTATCCAACAATGCACGACACAAACAAAGCTTGGAAGTATCCAACAATGCACGACACAAACAAAGTTTGGAAGTATCCAACAATGCACGACACAAACGAAGCTTGGATGTATCCAACAATGCATGACACAAATGAAGCTTGGAAGTATCCAACAATGCATGACACAAACAAAGCTTGGAAGTATCCAACAATGCACGACACAAACAAAGTTTGGAAGTATCCAACAATGCACAACACAAACAAAGCTTGGAAGTATCCAACAATGCATGACACAAACAAAGCTTGGAAGTATCCAACAATGCACGACACAAATGAAGCTTGGAAGTATCCAACAATGCACGACACAAACGAAGCTTGGAAGTATCCAACAATGCATGACACAAATGAAGCTTGGAAGTATCCAACAATGCATGACACAAACAAAGCTTGGAAGTATCCAACAATGCATGACACAAACAAAGCTTGGAAGTATCCAACAATGCATGACACAAATGAAGCTTGGAAGTATCCAACAATGCACAACACAAACAAAGCTTGGAAGTATCCAACAATGCACGACACAAACGAAGCTTGGAAGTATCCAACAATGCACGACACAAACGAAGCTTGGAAGTATCCAACAATGCAGGACACAAACAAGGCTTGGAAGTATCCAACAATGCAGGAAACAAACAAGGCTTGGAAGTATCCAACAATGCACGACACAAACGAAGCTTGGAAGTATCCAACAATGTCCCATGAAAGGTCAATGGGAAGACTAAGCCATTAACAATTGCCTGATTTCCTCGTTTGTGTTGACTGAAGGGCACAAATATTGCACTTTGCCTCAAACAGGCACAACACAGTTAAGCCACTGAGAAGAACAATGAAGAAATAGAGGAAAATATCTTACAGCAATTCTTTAAAGCTAAATTCTTTAGAATCATATCTTAGATTAATTTGCCAAAAGCACATCTTAAAGCAATGACAGGTCTTATCTACAACAAGGGTTCAAAGTCACTTCAGAAACTATTATCAGTACAAATACTAGTAATATATTTATTATAGGTGTTCCGCAGGTCAAAGTGTTTAGAGATCTGTCCATAAATTATGTAATTAATGTGCAGCTTTCTATGCATACCTCGAGTATCTTCAGCTTGTCTCTGTTGACTTTTGTCCACTGAAAATGAGAAATGTGACAAATATGTTAGCCAAACATTAATGAAATGACAAGTCTCTCACTCTCTTTCTCTCTCTCTCTCTTCCTGTGTGGGTGTGTGTGCACACATGCATGAGTGCATACCTACTGCATGCATGCACATATGTGTGTGTTTCTCTCTATCTTACATCAGCCTGAATACAGTTACAAAAAGAAACCAAAAAGGCTGATAATAAATAAAAGAATTTAACAAAGTCATCACTGACTAAACTCATTTTTTTTTTTTAAGTTGTGTAAAGAATATTTTACATATAATGATAAAATTGAAACAAAATAAAGAAACAGATATTAAATGAACTATCTGTAAAACTCCATCAGTAAAACCAGAAGTTTATTTAAAACACACTATAAGTGTGAAGCACTACAGCCACAAATAGATGATAACAAAACAATAAGGGAAAATAACACAAATGCAAGGGACAGGCAATATGATTACAAGGAGATGACAGAACTGCAAGCGACAGGCAATATGATTAGGAAAAGACAATAAACTAAAAAGGCAAAACTGTAAATAAAATATTTGGGGAAAAGATAAGAATCACAAGAGAAAGGCAACAGAACCCGAAAAGAACATAATAAAAATTTTTTTTTTTTAAAAACAACGATGGGTATGGCAAAAAAACTACAAGGGTGAAGACAAAAGAACTACATGAGGAAAACAACAGAACTAAAAGAGAAAGACAAGATAATTGTAAGCTGAGGATAGAACTACAAGGGGAAAGCAATAACCCTACTGGGAGAACACTAGAACTTTTCGGGAAGGCAGCAAAAATGATCAGATTAAAACTAGGAAGACAATAAAATTACAACAAAAGTAAAACTACAAGGAGAGAATGCTAACCTTCATTCCTTACAGCTCATTCATATGACTTTTCATTTAGTTGAGTCTTGCACAAAACCCCTCAACCATTTTACACCTGCACAAACAACCAGTCCCACTTACCATTTTCTTCAAATGAGTGACGGCACTGAGATTCATGACCCTTTCACACCCACACCAACAACCAATCCCACTTACCATTTTCTTCAAACGAGTGACGGCACTGAGATTCATGCCTGCAATGATGGCCATCAGCGAGTTAAAGTTGCCAATGTTGATGCACTCCTTAGCAACATCAATGAAATATTCCACCACCCTGACTCGACTCTTCTTTTTTATGTGCTGCAAACAAAACAGAATCACAAACTTTACAAACTCTTTGAAAGCAGATACTACACATTTTGCCTTGTTATAAAAACAGCGAGTACCATCTGGTCCCTACAGATCCAGATATATCCCCCCTCCCCTCCCCCTCCCCAAGATGCTTCAAGGTGTGACAATGAGTCCTTAACCTTTGTATTCCTTCTGTCCAATCACTTTCATTCTTTTATTTGTACAATAATGTTTTATGTTTAGCCATATGATTTTTTTTTTTTAAATAGTTTATCCAATTTTGGCTCTGCTACGTTTACTCACTACATTTATTTTGATTTAGTTACTCTTTCTATCATACACAGTCAATTTGATATTTTATATTAAGTCACTTTCTGTTTCATATTTATCCCTTATTTATATGTTTGTATTTAGTCAACTGTTATCTCTCATACTTGTATTTATGTATGTGTGCATGTAAATGTTTGTATGAACATACACAAAAACACTTCAAGAATGCAAAGAATGACATTATACGATAACCCACACACAGGGGGACACTCACCACACACAGGGGGACACTCACCACACACAGGGGGACACTCACCACACACAGGGGGACACTCACCACACACAGGGGGACACTCACCACACACAGGGGGACACTCACCAAAAACAGGGAGACACTCACCAAAAACAAGGGGACACTCACCAAAAACAAGGGGACACTCACCAAAAACAAGGGGACACTCACCACACACAGGGGGACACTCACCGAGGTGATCTCTGTAGCCACCAGGTAACTGAGCCGGTTGAACCACTGGACGTAAGACTCTAGGTTGTGTGTGGTTTTCAAGTCCTGGCAGTTGATGACCTACATCAGAGAAAGACCACATTTACAACCAACATGTTGATCTAGCACAGTTTAGGGGTGCATTCTTCAGTCTTCTAGTCAGGTGGATGATGCAACACAGACATGGACAGTGTGACAGAGGCATATGCTTATGTAGACAGGACAGTGTGACAGAGACATATGCTCATGTAGGCAGGACAGTGTGACAGAGGCATATGCTCATGTAGGCAGGACAGTGTGACAGAGACATATGCTCATGTAGGCAGGACAGTGTGACAGAGGCATATGCTCATGTAGGCAGGACAGTGTGACAGAGGCAAATGCTCATGTAGGCAGGACAGTGTGACAGAGGTATATGCTCATGTAGGCAGGACAGTGTGACAGAGGTATATGCTCATTAAGACAGTACAGCATTGTATAAACAGAAGAAGACAAACTGAAGCATGTCCTCTAAGGCTGTCCACTCCATGCTGGGAAAGGTATGATTACAGAGCTTCCCCATACTGACAGCACAGGTGCATGGTACTGAAATACCTGAGACAGGATCTCAACTGTAAACAAGCCTGTGATAAGGTTATGTGAGACAGGATCTCAACTGTAAACAAGCCTGTGATAAGGCTATGTGAGACAGGATCTCAACTGTAAACAAGCCTGTGATAAGGTTATGTGAGACAGGATCTCAACTGTAAACAAGCCTGTGATAAGGTTATGTGAGACAGGATCTCAACTGTAAACAAGCCTGTGATAAGGCTATGTGAGACAGGATCTCAACTGTAAACAAGCCTGTGATAAGGTTATGTGAGACAGGATCTCAACTGTAAACAAGCCTGTGATAAGGTTATGTGAGACAGGATCTCAACTGTAAACAAGCCTGTGATAAGGTTATGTGAGACAAGATCTCAACTGTAAACAAGCCTGTGATAAGGTTAGGTGAGACAGGATCTCAACTGTAAACAAGCCTGTGATAAGGTTATGTGAGACAGGATCTCAACTGTAAACAAGCCTGTGATAAGGTTAGGTGAGACAGGATCTCAACTGTAAACAAGCCTGTGATAAGGTTATGTGAGACAGGATCTCAACTGTAAACAAGCCTGTGATAAGGTTATGTGAGACAGGATCTCAACTGTAAACAAGCCTGTGATAAGGTTAGGTGAGACAGGATCTCAACTGTAAACAAGCCTGTGATAAGGTTATGTGAGACAGGCTCTCAACTGTAAACAAGCCTGTGATAAGGTTAGCTGAGACAGGATCTCAACTGTAAACAAGCCTGTAATAAGGTTATGTGAGACAGGATCTCAACTGTAAACAAGCCTGTGATAAGGTTAGCTGAGACAGGATCTCAACTGTAAACAAGCCTGTGATAAGGTTATGTGAGACAGGATCTCAACTGTAAACAAGCCTGTGATAAGGTTATGTGAGACAGGATCTCAACTGTAAACAAGCCTGTGATAAGGTTATGTGAGACAGGATCTCAACTGTAAACAAGCCTGTGATAAGGTTATGTGTGACAGGATCTCAACTGTAAACAAGCCTGTGATAAGGTTATGTGAGACAGGATCTCAACTGTAAACAAGCCTGTGATAAGGTTATGTGAGACAGGATCTCAACTGTAAACAAGCCTGTGATAAGGTTATGTGAGACAGGATCTCAACTGTAAACAAGCCTGTGATAAGGTTATGTGAGACAGGATCTCAACTGTAAACAAGCCTGTGATAAGGTTATGTGAGACAGGATCTCAACTGTAAACAAGCCTATGATAAGGTTATGTGAGAACTGAACAAGACTAAGTTGTTTAGTTCAATGTGTACCTGCTGGACACACATATGCAGAGATTGTTTAGCAGTTAGTTTTGATACAAGCAAGTTCAAGAAATGCTGACTGAATAATCTTTGACTAAGAGATAAAAAAGCAATAACATTGTCTGTTGTCAAAGAACTATTGTGGCATAGTTGTTAGTGACCTATAACATTTCATTGCCCAACAGCACAATCTCTCATCCTCCCACACACGACTGGTGATGATGATGATGAAAATAACAGACAGAGAGTGTAGCCCTAGATGTACATGAACCAGACACTGAAGTTTGCAAACAAGGTTTCATTACATAAGAGTGAATGGACAGAAAGATTACTGGTACATGAGAGAATTTCAAGATGCTATAACTGTGGGAGTCAGTCATAGTGTGTGAAATTAAAGTAGCAAATTCCATTATGGTTTCCATGACCTTGTTTGGAGGCAACAAGAATATACCTATTAAGCATAGCATACAAGGAAACTAATAATGGTGTGCTGAAATAAGATGTGCTGGACTGAAAGAGTGAACGCAGGACGAGGACAAGGAAGAAAAGGAGAGAAGAAGAAGGAGAAAGGGGAAGAAGAGAAAAATGGAGGAGAAGGAGAGAAAGAGGAGGAAGAGAAGAAGAAGGAGAAGAAGAAGGAGAAGAAGAAGAAGGCAACAGCAGCAGCAGGAGGTCAGGACAAGAAAATGTTTAAAGGAGAAATCATGTTATCTGAACAACACAGAGGAGGCACTAAAGCTACTCACATCTGATGACACTCGTTCTTTTGAGAATGCTTGAACAAATTCTTCAGAGCCAATCATACTCAACCGCTCCTGGAAGAAATCAAATACATGAAGAAGAAACAAACACTCAAGATGGCAGGCAATCACGTGAAACTCTCAGACTGCCCATCATGTTGCTGTGCATGAAATGATGACAGTAATTTCGGCCGAAGTATTTCCTAAGGTTGCAGACCACAGGTCAATGTTGAATGTGAATTAAGAATCGACATCACAGCACTCTGGACACTCCCATAACTGCTTCATCCCTATCTTCAGCAGCAAGCAAAGAGTTCCAATTCCGATGGCACCAGTAACCATTTGACTGTATATCCGTCTCAACCTTCCCCTGAGTGTTGAGCATCGGCAAGATCCCCTGACCATTCTCCTCAGACCATAATTATCTATCTGTGCCTCCGCACTGCTCACTCATTCCCAAAAAGCCCTCACAATATCTAGCTTGTCATACACCAATTTACCACCAAGTGGTGCAGAGCCAGCCAGTTGATCCACCTGCTCATTTCCCAACACACCGGCATGACCTGGAGAAAATATCCAAAGGATGCTAACTACCCAGGACCTATTAAGTGCCTTCAAATAATCATAGCTGCTAGTTCCGCCGTACCGGAAGCTTATCACTTATATACCAGCCTGGTGGTCATCTGCCAACCCCTCAAGTCTTCCCCCCCCCCCTCCTTTTGTTTAACCAGACTAAAATGAATACAAGGAATGAACAGATGAATGTAACAGATGAATGTTACAGATGTGACGACGGGTCCAGGATGGTAACAGATGTGACAACATGTCCATGAATGTAACAGATGTGACAACATGTCTATGAATGTAACTAACAGATGTGACAACATGTCCATGATTGTAACAGATGTGACAACATGTCCATGAATGTAACAGATGTAACAACATGCCCATGAATGTAACAGATGTGACAACATGTCCATGAATGTAACAGATGTGACAACATGTCCATGAATGTAACAGGTGTGACAACATGTCCATGAATGTAACAGGTGTGACAACATGTCCATGAATGTAACAGATGTGACAACATGTCCATGAATGTAACAGATGTGACAACATGTCCATGATTGTAACAGATGTGACAACATGTCCATTAATGTAACAGACGTGACAACATGTCCATGATTGTAACAGATGTGACAACATGTCCATGAATGTAACAGATGTGATAACATGTCCATGATTGTAACAAATTTGACAACATGTCCATGATTGTAACAGAAGTGACAACATGTCTATGATTGTAACAGGTGTGACAACATGTCCATGAATGTAACAGATGTGACAACATGTCCATGATTGTGACAGGTTTTAAGACAGGAACAATTAGGAATGTTAACTGGAATCAGGACATGGTCAGATCTGTGACTTACCAGTTCAATATGTGTCAGTTGTTGAGCCAGGACAAGAGGACTAGGACATACCTCCAGAAGATCCGTCTGAAAGAGGAAGTTATAAGTGGTAAATTTTCATGTAAACAATGTGTAACTATGGGGGTCAAATATGTAGACATAACAGGATAAAGTATTTGTGAACATATAAGCGTTAACTTTGGGTTAATGTAACCATTTTGTTTGAGAAAGATAACAGCAGGAGTTCAAATCATGGATAGACGGGGTCCACACGCAGGCACGCACACACGCATGCATGCACACACACACACACACACTGCTTTAATAATTTAACTAAACCCAATCAATGATGTCCTCTTGGTCAGTAACCCCTTATTCTGTCTCTCTCTTTCTACTTCAGGACTCTTTTTAATGCCATTTGCGGATCAAATATATGATGCTAGAGTCGTATGTTGAAAGGCCAATCAGCGCCCAATTTGTGATATAGTTCATCCCGGGTACCCACTTTAGGTTGAAGTAGGTTAAACCGTTAGTCATCTTGTCCATAAATCTGCCCAGCATGAGCCAAAGAACATAAATCTGGCTAGTGACTGGACAAAACCAAGATGGTGTACAAGATACAATCAAACAAGAAAACTTACAGTAGCAACAACCTGTGTGTGTGCTTTCTGCTGCTCTTCCGTTTCAATTTTGTTCAGGTTTTCCTCGTAACTCTTCAAATTTGTTAGCTGGAAAACAGAAAAATGCTCAAATGACACACTTGAAAACCATTAGCTTTTGGACATAATTCACAAATTAAAAGTTCGTTTGTGCACATAATTGGTTGAAACTGTTGTGCAGTGAAAGATCTCCATCTGAAGTCTGAAGACATAAATTCTTGGTTTTCTGCCAGAGGTAGTTCCAAGGTCTTTGGGAAAATAGTTTTTAAAAGGGGTAACATTCTGGAACACAAGAAATCATATTCTGCACCAATATCTGCTATGAGTTGCCAGTTTGGGCGGTGAGGGGAAATGACATAGCATGGCCGGAAAATATTTAACATTAAACTGTAGACGAAAACACCAGAGCTGTTCAAAATATTGCGATAATATATTAACGCTACCACACCACTGTCCTGAACTTTCAAACCTACCACTATACCGCTGTCCCAATTTTTCAGTTATTTGTGTACTACGTGATTAAACGCATCAAACTAAAAATAACCAATCAATCATGATCAAACCTCATGGTTAGTCATTGTGAATGGCTGCCCACGTATGTTTAGATTTACTTTTTGTCTTTTAACCTATTTTCTACAATATCTCCAAGTTTCGTCTTATTCTAACCACTTGTTTGCACGTAACTAATATTTGTGTACATCATGTTGGTTTTCGCGTTAATATTTCAAGTTGCCATACAGTAGATACTGTATGGCTTTGCTTTCTGTTGTAGCAATATTCTCTGAGATAATCTGTTCTGGAACTGAAACCGTTAATTAACTGAGCGCATCTGTCCAGGTAAAGATCTAAAGCCTGGAAACACATGCAGGAAATCACAGGTGCCAGACACTCAACAGATCAGAGCTGGTATTCCTGATTAGTTCCTGAAAGGTCAGCTATCCGAGAGCTTCAACAACCAGCTGGGAGACATGTTTGCACTGGGAGACATGTGTGCACTGGGAGACGTGTGCACTGGCAGACATGTGTGCACTGGCATTCCTTTTGAAGAATGTACTTGTACTTTCTACTACACTCATCAGCTGCACTAATGTTCTGATGGGTGTCCCCCAACCACTCAAGTGTATGCCACTTAAGTTCCCACTCCATGCATTTTTTTTCCTTCAGGAAACTGTTTAGCAAATAATAGTTTAGGGAGAAAAACAAACAGTGCCACAAATATAATCAATAAATCTAGGTTTACTGACTTTGTAGCAATTTTAGTATATGCCTGAAAAGTTTAACTGGGCACAAGTCAATATAACAACATACAACAATATCCCAGTAGTATAGAAGCAGCCAGTCTTTCTGGATGTTTTCCAATACATCTGCACAGCCTGAAGAAAATATCCAAAAGATGCTAACTACCTAGAATCTCTGAATCAATGCTTGCCACTCTGCATGAAGCATACGTGCCTTGACTGTTCTCAGAAGGCTCTGTGAGTCATTATAAGTATGACATGTATGTGAAGCTGGTTCTCAGAAGGCTCTGTGAGTCATTATAAGTATGACATGTATGTGAAGCTGGTTCTCAGAAGGCTCTGTGAATCATTATAAGTATGACATGTATGTGAAGCTGGTTCTCAGAAGGCTCTGTGAGTCATTATAAGTATGACATGTATGTGAAGCTGGTTCTCAAAATGCTCTGTGAGTCATTATAAGTATGACATGTGTGTGAAGCTGGTTCTCAAAAGGCTCTGTGAGTCATTATAAGTATGACATGTATGTGAAGCTGGTTCTAAAGCCAGCAGAAAGCTGCAGCGATTGCCTCTATCTCCATTCTCAAGTCAGATGTTATGGTAGCATATGCCAGGTTTTGTTGCATTAAGAGATGTCCATTCCCTTTTGCTATGAACCCCCATGCACTTCTTATGCCTTTCAACACAGAACTATCTGTACAATGACTCGCATCACATGGGTGATTAGTAAGGATAATCATCACAGCACTCCGGACAGATCCATAGGTGCTCCAATCTCCTCCTCAAAAGCTCCACATCACACGGGTGGTAATTGTCCTGAATCAGCTGAACCTCTCACCATCACACAGGTGGTTATTGTCCTGAATCAGCTGAACCTCTCACCATCACACCTGGTAATCGTCCTTAATCAGCTGAACCTTTCACCATCACACGGGTGGTAATTGTCCTGAATCTCTGACAAACATGTCGTAAAAGGTGACAGTTTCTGGTTTTGCTGTCTTCAGATGTGTTGGCCCCTTTAATGCATCTATTGCCTTGTATAGCACAACACAGCATGCCAACCACTATTTTAAGGGTAAATATAGACAAGGTTCAATTCCGCTGGCCAACTCTGTAAAACGGGTTAGAAACAACATCACCGATGAATACCAGAATCTGAGTACAGCATCTGAACTCCACACAAGCGGTGAGAAATAACACAGCCTGATGTATCCCAGAATCTACCACAGTAGACTCACTTGCCTTTCCAGGTAGCTGATCTCATTCTCACCTTTAGCCTGGTCAGTTATTAATCTGATCTTTAGCCTGGTCAGTCATTTATCTGACCTTTAGCCTGGTCAGTCATTTATCTGACCTTTAGCCTGGTCTGTCATGTATCCGACCTTTAGCCTGGTAAGTCATTTATCTGACCTTTAGCCTGGTCAGTCATTTATCTGACCTTTAGCCTGGTCAGTCATTTATCTGGCCTGATTATTTTCTAGGGAATCTCTCCATGGTCAAGTGGTCTAGCTGGTTGACTCATCATCTGAAGTTCATGGGTTCAATTTACAGATGTGCGGTTGTTATTGGGTGTAATCTTTACATAGATCCCTGAAAATTATTGCTGGAGCTATGGAGTTTGTGCTTCATGCAATTCTCTCAGCAGGTGGCTAGCTGTTTGGGAGAGAGAGTTACCTCACCATATGCGATAACCCAGGACAATGAAGTCAATCATCTTGAATTTAACTTTTTGATTTTTTCTGACAGCGGAAAGATTTCTACCAAACAGATGTGCCTTACGAGATTTCTGCCCTTCTTAGAGAAGAACAGACATGATCCACTACCCCAGTACCAGGAGATGTCTATCATCATTTTTGTTATTTTGTTTTTAAAAAAAAATCAAACTCAGCTCCAGAAGACAAACTGGGTCTGACACTCAATGGAGTTTCTGGTACAGAACTATTCTAATAAGTAGATCTTTGAATGATTTTAAAACAATGGAACTCTAACAAAAAAGTATGTAGAGGGGCTGGTAGTGAGTGCGTTAGGAAAGAGCATGTGTAGAGGGGCTGGTAGTGAGCGTGTTAGGAAAGAGCATGTGTAGAGGGGCTGGTAGTGAGCGCGTTAGGAAAGAGCATGTGTAGAGGGGCTGGTAGTGAATGCGTTAGGAAAGAGCATGTGTAGAGGGGCTGGTAGTGAGCGCGTTAGGAAAGAGCATGTGTAGAGGGGCTGGTAGTGAGCGCGTTAGGAAAGAGCATGTTTTCTGCTGCTGAACTTTTTTCTAGCAGCTAAAATGGTTCACACTGAGGTGAGCTCTTAATGAGATTACAATTTAGCTCATCTGTCTGCCTCTGCAGCCATCCACTCATAAATCCATCCATCCATTTACCTATCCACAAACCCATTCATTAATTAAGGTCATTCATCTACCATGCATTCCTGCACTAATAAATCACTACATGTATTAGGCCAACATTCATGCATCCTTCACCCACACATCATTCCTGTGTCCTTGCATCTATTTACTCATGCATCCTTACTTCACAACCAAGTGTTTACCAAACCCACAAAGTCTCACCTTGGTCACTAGATTGTAGCTGAGGTTGTTGATGTCCTTCCTCAACTCAGGAAAGCTGACCAGTATCCTCTGAGTGATGTCTCGGAGTTGCTTCATCATCCGGTCATCTCGGAAATCATATGCAAACATCTCGGTCCACTCACTGGCAATAAAAGACAACTAATGAAACATCCTCAGCTGAACATTTCATTTACTTAATTTCTTTTTCATTATGGAAGGTATATGTATATGCATATAACTAAATCTTTTCTCTTCAACTTTCCATATGATCTTATTCTGTCTCTTCTTTTCTACTCTCCAATATACATTATAATTTTATTCAGGCCTTCCTCTTCCACTCTGCAGTATGATCATGAATGTGATTATATATGGTCTTTCCTCTTCAACTGTGAAGTGCAATAGAAACATTCAGTATGTTTTCATGTTCTCTTATGTGTACCTTGTAGTATTATGCAGATTTTTCTTTCTTCTCAGTGCAAATAAAGCTGTTGGTCAAGTTATCAAGCTATTTTCAACACTCACATGAAGATTTTTACCAAAATAGGCAAACAACTTATCTTTCAGGAGTTACTGTAGCACAAGTTAGTATATACAGATATATTAGTGGTTTGCTTTCTGTGTGTGTGTGTGTGTGTGTATGTGTGTATGTGCGTATGTGTGTGTGAGTGTGTGTGTGTGTGTCCACGGGCAGTGCCTGGCCAAAGAAGCCAGCTAATGCTGGTTAGTTCTCAAGGGAAGGCAGGGACAGAACATGAGCACTGCCGGCCACCCACTGAGGTTTCTATAAATGGGTCAACACACTGGGAGCTCTAGTACTAGCATCACCCAAGAAATCATCATGTGATGCTCATGACTGTTTAACCTTTCCATCAATATTACATTTGTCTGTATGTTAGACGTTTACTGTAGTGCACTTCTATACTCAGTTGTTTCGTCTTCCACGATAGACTGGCCTAATGGTTAGAATGCTAGGGTCTGAAGCGGAAGACCAGGGTTTGATCCTCGTTATTGGACTGGAATTTTTCTCTCGGCGGCAAAATACAAATTCTAGCCTGCACAGTTCGTGGCAACTGCATAAGCCATGAGCTGCAACACTCAGGTTCACGACCCCACAGTTCTACAACACAAAGGCAATTCAGGCAGGCACTCAAGACAGTTCTTCTTCTTTTTTATTTTCTGCCTTCAAAACTGCGGTTGGCATGTTGTGTTGTGATATACAGCTAGGTCGTGATATCTGCACTTTTCTGCCCAACAACTTTCACCAATCCTTAATTAACCACCTTTTACAACATGCTCATTTAGGAACAGGGAATGCATTCTCTCTCTTCTCCCACAACTCCCAGTCCCAGAACCCAAAGCCCCAGAACCCCTAACCCCACAACCCCCAGCCCAAGAACCCACAGGGTCAGCCCAGTCACCTGACAGGTAAGATCACAAGTGAGATAATAATGCACATACCTCAGCAGGTTGACAATGTGAGGCCCAAACCTGCCCGACCTTGACATGTCCTGGTTGTTGGTTTTGTCCCTGGATAGGTTCTGCTGCAGAATGCACAGCTGCAAGACAAATGTTTCCTTTTCTGTAACTAGGTCAGTGTCTTTATCACTGGGGAATGGATGTCTGCTGTTGTCTGGCAGACAGACTACAGATATGTCTGGGTGCTACTATCTTTCTAGGGTTATAAATCTGCTTCTGTGATCAGTTAGGTTTTCCAATACTCACAAACCAAACACAAATGCTTAATGTGAAAAAATAACCCACCCCTTTTTTTTTCATGTTTCATCAGTAAAACTATGATTTCTTAAGTCCTCAAGAGGCAATCAATTTTACATACCAAATGCACATGAAGAATGGAACAAATTAACAAACTTTATTTTCAAAGGGTCCAAAACTGGGCATGCGGGCTGCCTTACATATGACACTTCCAAATACTGATCTTTCACACAGCAACTGTATCACGGATTGGACCCAGCAACCATACAACAAACAGCAACGGATAAAGACAAAGTAGAAGAGATTCCCAGAGAAGAAAGAGAGAAAAAAAAATTCACAACAGATGTTTTTTGATCTTGAACTGTTTGAACACATTTCTAGCTTCTTGTCTGTGCCATCCATATAAAATGAAGCTGGTCTTTCTGTTACATTTCTGAGCTTTATTTAAAATCTTCTTTTGTTTCCCCTACAGAACTAGAATTGCATCCAGATATTGCTCTGTATAATTCAGAATTCCCTTTTGAACAATTTTTGTGTATATTAGAATCTCTCCCTCTCTCTCTCTCTCTCTCTCTCTCTCTCTCTCTCTATATATATATATATATATATATATATATATATATATATATATATATATATATATATATATATATATATGTGTGTGTGTGTGTGTGTGTGTGTGTGCATGCATGTATGTGTGTGTGTGTCTGTCTCATTACATAATTAAACTAAAAACCAAAAAAGTAAATACAAATTGGGTGAAGACTGACATTCATATGAGGTTTAAAGTTTATGTTAATGATGCTGACCAGTCAATGAGAAGTGAGATATGTTAACCAGTCAATCAGAAGTGAGATATGTGGACCAGTCAATGAGAAGTGAGACATTTTGACCAGTCAATGAGAAGTGAGATATGTTGACCAGTCAATGAGAAGTGAGATATGTGGACCAGTCAATGATAAGTGAGATATGTTGACCTGTCAATGAGAAGTGAGATATGTGGACCAGTCAATGATAGTGAGATATGTTGACCAGTCAATGAGAAGTGAGATATGTTGACCAGTCAATGATAGTGACATGGAGGAATGATATGTTAAGGCAGCAGTGGGAAATGTCAGAGATCGATCAGGGGAGAGGGAGAAGAAAACTTTCATTACAGGCAGGGCGAGTAGAGGAAAGATAGAGAGAGAGAAAAAAACTGTCATTAAGGCAGCAGTGGTAGAGTCGATCAGGGGAGGGGGGGGGGGTGGACAAAGACTACTTACATTGGAACAGTAGTGGCGTCTGGAAGGAAACGAAAGGAATAACTGTACTTACATCAGGGCAGTAGTGGGGACTGGAAGGAAACGAGAGGAATAACTGTACTTACATCAGGGCAGTAGACAGATGTGGGGACAAGGTGCTGTATCAGCGCTTCCAGGGGGCCGGACTGCAGGTTGCCATTCTGGAATATCAGGGCCTGAAATAGTGTCATGTGACATGAAATACTCACAGGTAAATAATGGGGGTTACACCAAACTTTCATACAGAACACACACAGAGAAAGAAAGAGTCAGAGAGAGAGAGAGAGAGAGAGAGAGAGAGAGAGAGAGAGAAAGAGACTGACCAGCTACAGGAAGGTTCTTTTCGATGCAGACCCCCCCCCCCCCCCCCCCAAAAAAAAAACTCCCAGATTAAATGCAGAGTTGACAATAAAATTCAGAATTCTTAGTTGTATATACTGACTGTCTTCTGTATTCAAGCTTGGGTTTATAGTGAACTGCTCAGCGATTGGGGGAAAAAGGGGGGGGGGGGGGGTTTATATTCAATCACTTGAAGGATCACAACCTGTCCTGGGGCACCCGGTTGGACAATTCTGCGGTTCATGTGGACAAATCTGGAGTTTGTGTGGACAATTCTGTGGTTCGTGTGGTTGGCGCCATACAACAGCGTCTCCCTAACAGCCCTTACAACAACAAACATCCGCATATCCCACAAAATAGCGCCCATCATGTGTGACGCCAACTGACCTGAGATGGTTCCATTCTTTTTTATGTCCTCAGCGGCTCACAGACAGACAGACATACACACAGACCAGCAAACGAAAAGGCGGGGAATCTATAGGCACACGATGTCTGTGTACATGGTTTCTTTTTACCTTCATGTCTGTAGTTGCCATTTTTGTTTCTCGATTTTTTGTTCTTGTCTTCGGAAAAATTTCTTCACGATAAACACAAGATATTCGAAGCGGGTTAAGTGTTGGAAGACAGCCGAAAGTTTAACAGTTACGAGAATCCTAAAATCTAGATCACTCAACACATAGAATCAGATCAAGAAAATATATAAAACTGAACGAAAAGTATGATGACGCGGGGTAAAGAAAGTATGTGAGACAATATTAGGAAAACCACACGGATAAAAACAGAGAAACTTGTACTAGAGGATTTCAAAACATAACCAAAATAAATAATATTTCCAAAACAATACTGTCCGGTTGTGAACTTAGGCAACAAAAGCACAAATCGTACACTACAGGATTGAGTGCCTGTCAATATAATGTGTAATATATTGTTTTCTCATTATAAGAAATCAATTGCCTCAAAACGGCACAGTCCCCGTGTGGGTTCCGGTGTCCATTGTGGGGAAAACAAGAACAGACCCACTGTCTTATCAACATGTATGTCCTAAGAGTCAACTCGAAATCAGAGTACATCTGGCTGAGACCGAGGCAAGGAACCAACAGTCTGCATACATACACATAGGCCAGATCTGTGAAAGGGTGGTGCATGCAGTACTCAGAGGTTCTGGAACAAGGTTCAAGTCGGCAGGTGGACGATCACCCACAACTTTACTCCGGACTTTACAGCCGGTGAAGAAGAAGGAGCAGAGGGAGGAGTAGGAAGAGAAAAAGAATTCCTCTCCAGATCGATTTTAATCACATTTTTGTCACTCTCATTTTCTCTAGAAAAAAAGACAGCTGAGGCAGCAAGACGGGGGGCGACAAGTTGTGTACACGACAGATTTGCCCGGCGCCTTCATCCACTGATAGACCGATGTGGCCGAATTGGCTCGCACATAAATATAGCAAGCCAAACTAATTAGATTTGGCTAAAAGTTTTCAGAGTTTTAAAAATTTACTTTAGCGCCAAAACGGAAATTGCTTCTTTCTCTCTACATCCTGTAATACACGCCTGCAAGCGAGCGAAAGCGGGACGTTTGACCGACATTTACATTCCCGACTTTTAGCTTTTGGCGCCAACGAAGAAAAAAGTGTAAACACAAGCGGTGCGTTAGCATTTCAATGGGTGATCAGTGTGTGTGTGTGTGTGTGTGAGTGTGTGTGTGTGCGTGCGTGCGTGTGTGTGAGAGAGAGAGAGAAAGAGGGAGAGAGAGAGAGAGAGAGAGAGAGAGAGAGAGAGAGAGAGAGAACATACAGACAGACAAAGTTAGCAAAGAGACCTTCGATTAATGTTGTAGATTATCTGTTGAAAACACGTGAGCTAATACGCTTTATATACAACTGTTTTCCATTTTCAAGTTAGCAGACAACAGGCTACAGTACCGTGTTTATCTATGTACACACATTTATGTGCTGCACACAAAGGGTGAGTCAGGCACACCAAAGTTTAGCGATTTATGTTGTGTGACGGACTAAACACATCTTCATATTTATGTTATATTTATGTGCTAGAGGAAAGTTGCTGCACATCTGACATCATTGTATAGAAAGTGGTCTGTGCCAGAAAGGACTTAAAGTCCACTAGACAAAAGGTTGTGGATAGAGATGACTACCAACGTCACTGTGTTTTCATTTCTGCCGTCTGAGTCGTGATATTTAAATATTACCGGTATCCAGTTTACGTGAGGGGTGGCGCGATACCTTATGTAATAAGTTTGCGTGTGCACTTCCAAATTAAGAGTGAACGACTATTTCCATCAACGACAAACTACATTTGTGATCGCGACTGTTGACTGTGACACATCTAGTGACTACCTTAGACATTTACTGCGTGTGTATATTCCTGGAGTGTACCGGGACTAACTTACGGTTGACCAGTTTTTCAAATAGGACAGTGAGGGAGATTTCATTTGATTTGTACTGGCACAGGGACGGAACAAGTAAGGGGAAACCCGACTGCGGTAAAGTTAAAACCTCGACTATGACTAAGAATATAGGTCTAGCCCCATGTGCCCTATACGCCTTTAGGGGAAGGGTTCTTTACTTTTTTTATGACCAAGAATAAGTTGTTTTATCACTTATTATATTCTTCTGAAAGCTGCTCAGTGAACGCCTGTGAAAGTTTTTAAAAGGGTCGGAAATTATAGGGAAGAGAAGAAAAGGGGTAAGAAAGAACAAATAGTTTTTGTAAGCTTTACATAATCGATCACAATGAACACCAAAAAAAAAAAAAAAAAGGATGAAGCGGCGATTAGCATTCATAAGCACATAAAGAACAACACAGCTCACATACACAAATACTCTAACTATGAAGTGACTACATATGACTATAATGTGTAAATAAATGATATCTGTGTCACTGGCGAAAACTTCGTTCAAGAGGATGAACAGGACAGGTACTAACCTATATATCGCTACCGCGCGGACGGGAAGCGAAAACTGGGTAGGTATACCTGGGTGATGGGAGGAGTTGACGCAAACAGAGACACCACTGTTCAAAATGGGGAGGTAGGGTATAGCCAATATGGCGTAACCAGGGTCGACTGGAAATCTTCAACACCCAGATGAAATGGCTGCTTCCCAGGTTCCGTTTGGAAATAAAGGACTCAGTGAGTTTAACACCAACCTGAGGGGGGGGGGGGGGATCCATCAGAAAGTTATGGTTGTTCGTCCACCTATGGACTTAAGCCTTGTTCCAGAACTTCGGTTTTACGAGCACTTCCGTTTCACGGAACTGGTTCATTTGATGCAGGCTGTTGGTTGTTCACCCATATGGCTGACATTCTTCGACGGAAGGAAACAGCCCTAATTAGTCGCCTATAACAACGTGTTTGATAGGGGGAGCTTTCCTCACCACCACCCCCCCCCCCCACGACCCCCCAAGAGGCCCCGGAACACAAACGGAATATATAATTACACTGTGTGTGTGAGCGTGTGTACGTGTGCAGGGTGAGTGTGTGTGTACGTGTGCAGGGTGAGTGACTGTACGTGTGCGGGGTAAGTGCGTGTGTACATGTACGGGGTAAGTGAGTGTGTAAGCAACTGATTCACAGTATACATTTATAAAAGATTATATTTCGACAAATCAAATAAATTTTGTAAAGTAGAGAACATTTTAGGCGTATTGGGCATCGATGGTGATGCGGTCCACATCCTGCCTGCCGTCTTTACTTCCCAGGAGTGTACCTGGTACCCACTGAATGTTAGGTCCACTCAGGAGCCAAGGTCATTTTTGAAAAGCGTGTGGCTCCGTTCCTTTTTGAACCCACGACCTTCGCATCAGCAGGGTCTAGCTGCTACACCACGTCGGCTGCCGAATGTTGAAACAAAACAAACAAAAAAAGAATTGTGCAGTCTCTTGTGTCCATTAAACTATATGATAAATTAGTTTTACATTTTCACCGTGTAAATTGTGTAGCGAATGTTGGAGAAAAACAATGTATTTTTTAAAATCAAGATTTCAGCGGCAAGTAGAAGCTAGAGGTGTGTCCTGGGCGAGCGGTCACAGAGACGCTGAGTTGATGACACGAAACACTTAAGGCAATCAGTAGCTCGGTTACTTCGCGCCATTATTGTTTAGTGTCCTTGGACTGACCCGGCACTTGTCTGTGCACATCTGCTGGTGTTCCTAGGTGACGCCCACTTGGTTTCCATGACGCCCAACGGCGGAATGATCAAGTATGACGTCACAAACCAGCAATGTATGAGGGGTTACACATATGGTCAGGGTACTTTGGATGGGTGGGTGGATGAGTGGGTGGATGAGTGGGTGGAAGAGAGAATATTTGGATAAGAGTGGACGGACAAGCAAGGGGTCGGTAAGTATAGGACTGACTGTGTATCTGTGTGCATGTGAGCGAGAGATAGCGAGATAGAGAGAGAGAGAGACAGACAGACAGAGAGAAGAGATAGGTAGAGAGAGAGAGAGAATGTACCTGTTGATGGAAGGAAGGATGAAAAGATGAACACATATGTATGGAAGGAAACAATGACAGGTGAACAGATGAACGGAGGCAGGGACAAGCAGGCGGAGCGTGACCACTCAACTGAAAGATTACGGAATCAGAGGTGTTTCAGACAGGTATGCAGTCAGATAGATAAAGACAGACAGACAGGCAAACCAACCCACTTGCAATTATAGCTCCCCGCCCACTTGCTGTTATATCTCCCAGTCGGCTTTTTGTTATATTTCAGAGCCCACTTGCTGTTTTATATATCGAGTTCTTCTTCTTCTTCTTCGATCCTTCTGTCAGAAAACTTATATCAGGAGGCCGGTAGCCTTTATGAAAGCTATCGTGCAATCCATATCCTCTTGTGTACCATACAGCTTTGTCTTTATTGTGGTTGAAACAGGCCAGATTGCGTCTCTGTTGTCAGCATACAGTTGACAGTGTTGGAGCACATGCTCAGCATTTTCGGGTGCCACGCTGCAGGGACACGTCTCCGTATTTCCTACACCGAAAAATTTGAACATATGTTGACGAAATCTGTTGTGCCCTGTCCTTAGTCTGAATATAATAGACTGTCCCTCTCTAGAGAGGCGATGAAGTGAGTCTTGGGGAGAAAATCTGGTGTGGGTATCCAGCCACCTTTCTTGGATACTAGATTGTATTAGTGTTTTCATCTCTTGGTGGGTTAAGTCGCTATTTGGTTGTACCATGTCACTGCCGCTTCTGGTCAATCTGTCCGCTATTTCATTGCCTTCCAAGCCACAGTGACCTGGAATCCACTGCAGTACAGGTTGTTCTACTGAAGAGCCTAAGTAAATCAGCTGTTGCGTCAAGTCTACAAACTGCGTGTCTTTTGGGTTAACAATTGCTTGTAGAACTGACATAGCATCAGTCAGAAAGACCACTCTGCTATATTTGCTGTGCTGTTGTCCATTCAGGAAAGAACATGCCGCTAGAAGTGCTTCTGCCTCTGATCTGTAATTGGAGGAATATGAACCTGTTGGTACAGCCTGGTTGATTTTTAAACCATTTGGGCATTCTATGTATATTCCTCCTCCTCCGTCTCTTACTGCTCTCTTGGCTGAACCATCTGTATACACTCGAATCCAACTCTGGTGTGGGTAAAGTCTATTGATCTCTCCTTCTGTAGTTGATTTCATATCAGTGCTGCTCATTGATGATTTGGAGGAGACCCCTGTTACAGTGGTTCTGACTGTTGGTAGGCTATCCCTAAGCCAAGCGGGGCATGCGTTGTAAGGTTTAAGTGGAACATTTGGTATTATGGGAGGGAGTTTAAGGACAGCGAGCTTGGCATTTGCGTTCTTAATAAAGCAAGTTCTCTTTAGTCTAGCCTTCTGGGGTTTCTGCAGTCGGCTGTACATGGGTTGTTCTTGAAAGTGGTGGTATTTGGAGAGCTGGGTGAGGATCTTTGTGTCTCTCCTATCTTCCAGATTATGGAGACCAGTAATTGTTTCCATATCTGATATGGGCGTGGAGCGCATTGCCCCTGTCATAATACGGAGAGCATTGTTTTGGATCTTTGAGACTTTTTGAAAATTTGATTTAGCTGCTGTGCCCCAAGCAGCTATTCCATATTCTAGTGTTGGCCTCACATAGCCTGTATAGGTCCTCTTAAGGACATTGAGGTTTGCCCCCCAGTCTGTTCCAGCTAACTTCCTCATCAGTTGTGTTCTCTTGAGTCCCTTGCTCTGTGTCTTTTCTATATGTTTTCTCCATGTGAGTCTTGAGTCAAAGGTTACTCCTAAATATGACGGTGAGTCATCATGTATCAGTGCCTGGCTGCCATATCTAAGTGAAACTTTATGGGGTTTGGTAGAGAGACTGAAAATGGTGTGTGTGGTTTTGGCCCCATTTACAGGCATGTACCAGCTATTGGACCACCTCTCTAGAGTTCCGAGGGATTCTTGAAGCCTTGTCTGTGCTTTTTCAGTGACCTCCTCTGAACTCAGTAGCGCCAGATCATCGGCATACATAACGGCTTGAACTCCATTACAGAGGGTTGATTTTATGTCGTTAATGTAAACTAGGAAAAGAATTGGGGACAGAACTCCGCCTTGTGGAACTCCATGTGTCATTGAGACTGGTCTGCTCCTTGAACCCTGTATCTTGACTCTTGCAGATCGATTTTCAAGATATTTTACGATCCATCCAAGCATGTGATGGGATATTCCACTTTCAAGTAGCTTTTGTTTCAGCCCATTTTTCCACACTTTGTCGAAGGCCTTTTCCATATCCACCCAGACTGCAATAGTGTGCTTTTTTTCCTGGAATGCATCTTCAAAGTGTTGAGCAATAACCAGCATTTAGTTGTTATGTTTCCCACTTCCTGTCATATCCTCTAACCTACCATCTCCCAGCCCACTTCCTGTTATATCCTCTAACCTACCATCTCCCAGCCCACTTCCTGTTATATCCTCTAACCTACCATCTCCCAGCCCACTTCCTGTCATATCCTCTAACCTACCATCTCCCAGCCGACTTCCTGTTATATCCTCTAACCTACCATCTCCCAGCCCACTTCCTGTTATATCCTCTAACCTACCATCTCCCAGCCCACTTCCTGTTATATCCTCTAACCTACCATCTCCCAGCCCCCACTTCCTGTCATATCCTCACTAAACCTACCATCTCCCAGCCCACTTCCTGTCATATCCTCTAACCTACCATCTCCCAGCCCACTTCCTGTTATATCCTCTAACCTACCATCTCCCAGCCCACTTCCTGTTATATCCTGTAACCTACCATCTCCCAGCCCACTTCCTGTCATATCCTCTAACCTACCATCTCCCAGCCCACTTCCTGTTATATCCTCTAACCTACCATCTCCCAGCCCACTTCCTGTTATATCCTCTAGCCTACCATCTCCCAGCCCACTTCCTGTTATATCCTCTAACCTACCATCTCCCAGCCCACTTCCTGTTATATCCTCTAACCTACCATCTCCCAGCCCACTTCCTGTCATATCCTCTAACCTACCATTTCCCAGCCCACTTCCTGTTATATCCTCCAACCTACCATCTCCCAGCCCACTTCCTGTTATATCCTCTAGCCTACCATCTCCCAGCCCAATTCCTGTTATATCCTCTAACCTACCATCTCCCAGCCCACTTCCTGTTATATCCTCTAACCTACCATCTCCCAGCCGACTTCCTGTTATATCCTCTAGCCTAACATCTCCCAGCCCACTTCCTGTTATATACTAGCCTACCATCTCCCAGCCAACTTCCTGTTATATACTAACCTACCATCTCCCAGCCCACTTCCTGTTATATCCTCTAACCTACCATCTCCCAGCCGACTTCCTGTTATATCCTCTAGCCTACCATCTCCCAGCCCACTTCCTGTTATATACTAGCCTACCATCTCCTAGCCCACTTCCTGTTATATCCTCTAACCTACCATCTCCCAGCCCACTTCCTGTTATATCCTCTAACCTACCATCTTCCAGCCCACTTCCTTTTATATCCTCTAACCTACCATCTCCCAGCCCACTTCCTTTTATATCCTTTAGCCTACCATCTCCTAGCCCACTTCCTTTTATATCCTCTAGCCTAGCATCTCCCAGCCCACTTACTATATATCCTCTAGCCTACCATCTCCCAGCCCACTTCCTGTTATATCCTCTAACCTACCATCTCCCAGCCCACTTCCTATTATATCCTCTAACCTACCATCTCCCAGCCCACTTCCTGTTATATCCCCTAGCCTACCATCTCCCAGCCCACTTCCTATTATATCCTCTAACCTACCATCTCACAGCCCACTTACTGTTATATTCTCTAACCTACCATCGCCCAGCCCACTTCCTGTTATATCCTCTAGCCTACCATCTCCCAGCCCACTTTCTGTTATTTCCTAGCCTACCATCTACCAGCCCACTTGTTCTAATACCTGCCAGCCCACAATTTACCTGCCACAAATTGAACTGCAGCCAAAGAAGCCACTTCGGCATTTGAGAATGAAGAATCAAATCACCGTGCGGTGTACTCGTTGTTTTTGGCGGCTTTTGAAAATAGCGCCTGACTCATTTCTGCAGAATTGTTGCACGTCGGGTCAGCTCGCCCTGCAGTTGTGTGATGTACTCACTCACACACTCACGCGGTTGAGTCTGATTAAGTGGAAACCAGCTCACGAACAGGCTGGCGAAGGGAATCTTTGGGAGATTCTCAATGTCTGTAGAGTTGACTTCATTTGTAATATTAAACTGATGTTAAACAGGTAATCAAGATTGGGACATAGACAGGCTAGGGTGCTGACAGATAACTGACAGAATTTAAAGAGAAAGAAAAACAGGGGGGAAAAGACAGAGACAGACGGGGGGAAAGGGAGGGGGAGGGAAGGAAGAAATGGCAAACAGTAAGGCAGACATAAGAGTTCTAATGTAGATGACTGGACATTGACAGATGATCAACAGTAACAATAAGATGTAATCGTCTGCAGTCAGACAGACAGGAATCTGTAAATGCTATGAAGAATACATTGAACACGTCGAATACCTGCTACAGGTAACAAAACATCCGGATACTCTTTTCAGAGAAATGAACACTTCGAGAGACTGACTGTAGAGAACAGAGCCAACTGTGGCAGATTTTGTGTAAGCAACATCGCTGACACTGCAGAGCACATAACCATCTTGGAAAGACATTGCACAGAATACAGACAGCTTGGGAAGACTTTAAACAGAATACAGCCAACTTCAGAAGACTTTGCACCAAATATAGCCAAACAAGGAGAAGACACTGCACAGAATACAGCCAAACAAGGAGAAGACACTGCACAGAATACAGCCAACAGGGGAAGACACTGCACAGAATACAGCCAACAGGGGAAGACATCAAGTCGGCCCTATCTCCTAGGGTGCTTAAGGATCTATAAAAGCCCTAAAGTTGGACATGTCTACAACACGTACTACTCACATCCTTCTCACTGTCAGCATCACAGTGGTTGTTGTTGTCGCCGCCCACGTAGCCGCTGTCAGATCCGAACATCTGCGCCAACGTCAACATCTGAGGCACCACACTCTCGCGATTCTGTCAACAGAAACAGCAAACATGCAATAATTATTTAAACATGAAACAGCAAACATGCCATATTCCCTCAACAGAAACAGCAAACATGCCATATTCCCTCAACAGAAACAGCAAACATGCAATATTCTCTCAATAGAAACAGCAAACATGCCATATTCTCTCAACAGAAACAGCAAACATGCCATATTCTCTCAACAGAAACAGCAAACATGCCATATTCTCTCAACAGAAACAGCAAACATGCCATATTCTCTCAACAGAAACAGCAAACATGCCATATTCCCTCAACAGAAACAGCAAACATGCCATATTCCCTCAACAGAAACAGCAAACATGCCATATTCTCTCAACAGAAACAGCAAACATGCCATATTCTCTCAACAGAAACAGCAAACATGCCATATTCCCTCAACAGAAACAGCAAACATGCAATAATTATTTAAACATGAAACAGCAAACATGCCATATTCTCTCAACAGAAACAGCAAACATGCCATATTCTCTCAACAGAAACAGCAAACATGCCATATTCTCTCAACAGAAACAGCAAACATGCCATATTCTCTCAACAGAAACAGCAAACATGCCATATTCTCTCAACAGAAACAGCAAACATGCCATATTCTCTCAACATAAACAGCAAACATGTTATATTCTCTCATCAGAAACAGCAAACATGCCATATTCTCTCAACAGAAACAGCAAACATGCCATATTCTCTCAACAGAAACAGCAAACATGCCATATTCCCTCAACAGAAACAGCAAACATGCCATATTCTCTCAACAGAAACAGCAAACATGCCATATTCCCTCAACAGAAACAGCAAACATGCCATATTCCCTCAACAGAAACAGCAAACATGCCATATTCTCTCAACAGAAACAGCAAACATGCCATATTCCCTCAACAGAAACAGCAAACGTGCCACATTCTCTCAACAGAAACAGCAAACATGCCATATTCTCTCAACAGAAACAGCAAACATGCCATATTCTCTTTACAGAAACAGCAAACTTGCCATATTCCCTCAACAGAAACAGCAAACGTGCCATATTCTCTCAACAGAAACAGCAAACATGCCATATTCTCTTAACAGAAACAGCAAACTTGCCATATTCTCTCAACAGAAACAGCAAACATGCAATAATTCTGTCAACAGACACAGAACGAGAGAGAGAGAGAGAGAGAGAGAGAGAGAGAGAGACAGACAGACAGACAGACAGACAAGAAGAGAGAGACAAGAGAAGAGAGAGAGAGACAAGAAAAGAGAAAGAGGGAGAGGAGGAGGGGGGTCCTAACAAACGGTGGATTCCTGGAGGCGGGTAATGGTTTCTCCAAACATGCACGGGTTTTGTTGTGTTGGTAAAACACTGTCTTTGTTGTTTTAGTTTTCCTAGCGAATGAGTGAGTGGGTGAGTGAGTGGGTGAGTGAGTGAGCGGGTAATTGAGTGAGTGAGTGAGTGAGTGAGTGAGTGAGTGAGTGGGTGGGTGGGTGGGTGAGTGAGTGAGTGAGTGAGTGAGTGAGTGAGTGAGTGAGTGAGTGAGTGAGTGAGTGAGTGAGTGAGTGAGTGAGTGAGTGAGAGTGAGTGAGTGAGTCAGTCAGTCAGTCAGTCAGTCAGTCAGTCAGTCAGTCAGTCAGTCAGTCAGTCAGTCAGTGTGTGCCGAGGTTGGCTATCTCTTGGCCATCTCGAATACCCAGGGAAGAAAAGAACGAACGAACAAACACACTTTTTTTAAAGGGGTTAAGAATTGGACCCGTCTAACATTCTGCCCTTCGAGGTCTCCCTCCATTCTGACCTCATTTCATTCAGACATCAAGTAATAAACATTATCAAAAGCATCAAAATATTCAGTACAATCACTGGAATGCCTACATTTCTATCTACAATAAACCGTAGTGGTTGTAATAAATCTAGGGAAAATTAGCGCTATTTATAAAATATGTTTCTTTCTGTCTTCTATGGTAGCATGTAATCTGTGCTCATATACTATTCGAACAGTATTACTGTAGATATATTACTGCTCTTATATTACTGTCAATGTAATAATGCAGTTGTGTTGTGGTTTACTGTCGATGTATTACCGTCGATGCGTTAATCGCAATTACGTCGACAATAATACGCGGACAACTGTTTAGTTCCCCTTCTGTAGTATGTCTCCTGTTCTTTAAGTGTCCTCTTGCGGATTACTACAAAATTGAAACCATTATTTCAAAGTTCAAACAGTGGTATCATGGACAAAAACATTCTAGCAGTGCTGACTGCTACAACAACATCATCATTCCAGGGGCAGTGACTGCTACAACAACAACATTCCAGGGGTGGTGACTGCTACAACAGCAACATTCCAGCAGTGGTGACTGTTGCAACAGCAACATTTCAGCAGTTGTGACTGCTATAACAGAATTCCATTAAACTATATCCACTGTGATAGCGTCACATCTACTCTGCTGATTGTCCTACCAAGAATGCACCACATACTTCATGTCTGACTTCTGGGAAAAAAAGGGGGGGGGGGGGGGGGTTCCTGGTGCAAGCGTATTGGGGCGTCTATGCCGATCTCAGGGATCATAGAGGACAACAAATGACATCACAACTACTCGGATACTTGAAATACCTACAGGCTTAGAAACGAAAAGAAGCTAGCCAGTGACCTGTTCGCCTTGACTGGTGGTAACAAGACACCTTGGCATGCGAACCGCATGTGTTGGGTGATATATATTGCTGTGATGTGGGTCTGTGTGCCATTTGTATGTTTCTTGCTGCTTTATTTTACAATTACCGATCCTTGTACAGCACATACTTGGCCTATGCTACTGGTTAGACGTTGACATATGTCGTCACTGTATGTGTCATTGTTTTATGCGGCTTTTATACACATTATCATTCCTTCATCTCCCCTCTTTCTTTCTTCTACAACTACCACCATTGCGTTTACTAATACAACATCTACTGCTGTTGCTGCTGCTGCTACTAATACTAATGCGAACGCCTCGACTTTGTACTGATCACAGCTGTTATTAGCCAGAACCCGTGTGGGTTTCGGGACCCTCTCTCTCTCTCTCTCTCTCTCTCTCTCTCTCTCTCTCTCTCTCTCTGTGTGTGTGTGTGCGTGCGCGCGGGCGCGTGTGTGTGCGCCTAATATTGGAGTTTCTAGTTTCCTTTGAAATCTCGGAATCTCAGAGATGGGGTGAAATAAAATAACCCAATTTACTTTACAATCATAATGCAGCATAAGTAAACATCAGTAACTTTGCGTCACGTAGTATGCCCCCTTGCCCCACCCCTACCCCCCCCCCCCCCCCCCCTAAAAAAAAGCACTGGGTGCTTTATTTTTAATTTACCCCAAATAAATGGAATCCCGGAGTTCACAGGAAAGACCAATATTCTAGGGGTTTTAAGGGTTGAGGTTAGGATCTTTATGAGCCCCGACCGCCTCAGAGACACCGACTCACCCTAACTTTAACTCTAACCCTAACCCCAAAATAACAACACCCTAAGAATATTGGATTTTCTCCAGAACTGCGGGATTTTCTTTGCCTAAGGTGATTTTTAAAAAAAAAAGTTCTGTATACTGTCCAGCCAATTTCACGTAGACTCGCGCCCTGCTATTGCCTTTGTCACGTCTCAGTGTCACGTCTCAGTGTCACGTGTATGTGTGTGTTGGTGAGCACTAGTTGACCACTATACACGTACACGGTGACCTAGGCGCACAAAATATAAAGGGGAAGTGGAGGTGTGACGATCTGTGCTTACTTCTCCCTCTGATCCCCTGATCTGTCAGTCAGTGCTCACATCTCATTAAGTTAGTTCTTTTATTCCCCTGTTTTACAGTCGAGACAAAGTTCTTTCATCACCTACCTACTTAATCCGTCTTCTTCTTCTCTCCCCCCCCCCCCCCCCTCTCTATAGGTCACTCTCACTGGCGCTCGTGTCCAAGACAATCAATCACGTGACGCCCGTGAGCAGAAGATTGTGAGGAAGTGTCCACGGACATAAATCCAGCATTAGTACAAACTTGTGTAGGCTTTGAAGGGTGTAGGCGGGTTTGAAGAATCTAAAGATAATTTCCCAAAGGCACAGCGTTTCTAATAGGCTTTGTGTGTCGCATGCAAATGTGATCAGGTTGATCGCTTAGCGTCATGACCGGTTGATATAGGTTCCATTCTCTGTGTTTACAAATTAGATGCATACATTGAGAGAGGGTGTGAGGTAGGACAAGAATCAACGTTATGTTTAAATGGTCACAAACTGGGCACGCAGGCCTGCCTTACATTCAAGCCTCTCAGTCAGTCATTTGTTTCACACACACACGCACGCACGCACCACTGAGAGAGATTCATCTTTCACAAAGCAATGGTATATGATTTATACAGCATGTCTGTTCATCAATAGACATAATATGAATATCAAACAAAATACACAAAACCTGGGCGGTATATGCAGAAAGAGACAGAGAGGGGGAGGGAGAGACAGATAGACACAGGGAGAGAGGGAGGGATGGAGAGACAGACAGACAGAGGGGGAGAGACAGACAGATAGACACATAGAGAGAGGGATGGAGAGACAGACAGATAGACATGGAGAGAGAGAGAGAGAGAGAGAGAGAGAGAGAGAGAGAGAGAGAGAGAGAGAGTTTGCATTCTGCAACTTCTCAGTAACAACAACTAACGTAGCGCAACAAAAACACTAAATTCAGTTACGTGTCAAAGACAAAGCCGGAGAACTGAGCCAGTCAGTCGCAATGCGCAGAGATAAACGTGGTATGTTCAAGTTGAAGAAAACTACTGCCGTAATTGATTCTGCAAGCAAGTTCAAAGATCACCCATCGGGGCAAGAATGTAGCTAGGATGGTGCAAGCATGCCCTAGTCGATTGTTTTTCAAGCCAGGTCTCAACGGCTTCGGCAGCAAGGCGCAGCTGCCTGAGGTTGGTGCTCTCACAGACGTCTCAAAGCCGGAGGGAAATCCCTCCCACTGTTCTATCTACAGTCAGTCTGCTGCAGGCTGGTATCGGACAGGGAGGCGGTCGTGCGGAATGTAAGTCTCAGCGGTGAAAACAAAATATTCAAAGACAGGACAGTTCAATTCAGACAGGAGTAGCATTTAGAATAACGAAAGAAAGAATGAACATGATAAATATTTTTAGTGTTAAGCAAAGAAAGACAGAAGAAAAGCGGACTTAATGCGTTGACTGTGAAATGTTAAATTAGGGCTCGATACCGCAGAACTCAGGACACTGCTATAATCACAACGTCCCCATCTTCAGCAGCAAGCAAAGATTTCTAATTTCACTGACACTAGTAGCTATCTGACTGTATATACGTCTTGCCTTTGCTCAGGCCGTAATAATCTATCTGTGCCTCTACACTCTTCACTCGCTCGCAAAGGGCCATTACAATATCTAGCTTGTCATACATCAATTCAACACCAAGTGGTGCAGAACCAGCCAGTCTATCTACCTGCTCGTTTCCCAAAACATCAGCATCACCTGTAGAAAATACCCAAAGGACCCTAATTACCCGGAACCTCTCAAGCGATGCTTGACACTCTGCACGGAGCATGCATATATCTCCAACTTTATCAACATACTATGTGAGTCGGTTGCAGTTACGACATGTGTGTAGAGTTGATTATCAAGCCAGCTGAGTCTCGAGCGCTAACTCAGTTGGTTAAACCAATCTGCGCGGCGACCGGGTGACAAACTCCTTGTGGTCCGAGTTTACGCTCGGCAGGTAAGCAGGTAGGCAGGAAAGCCACGTATTTTCCAGATTTACTGTATCTATCATGGAATCAAGGCGGAAGGGTTGCGATATCCACAGTACCGAGCAAAAGGTTTGTAAAAATTAATATGTAATCTAGCCCTTGAGCTCATCATCATCATAAACCACTTCAGCCGTTAAACGTCGTGGGAAGGAACAGTTTGCTATCCAGTGCACGCAAATAATGGTCTTATTTCCATTTAACTGGCGGTCCACTTGCTAGTCCTCTGTGGGCTGGATGTGGCCCGCGGACCGCCAGTTTAATAGCGCTGATGTAGACAGACAGTGGACGAGAGGAAAGAACACATCAAGAGATGGTCACAAAACAATCTGAAATAATGTACAACTAAAACTGTTGTCAGCGAGCTCTGGAGTAACCAGAAAGTGTTGGGGTAGTCAGAAAGTGATGGGGTAGTCAGAAAGTGATGGGGTAGTCAGAAAGTGTTGGGGTAGGTAGAAAGTGATGGGGTAGTCAGAAAGTGATGGGGTAGTCAGAAAGTGTTGGGGTAGTCAGAAAGTGTTGGGGTAGTCAGAAAGTGTTGGGGTAGTCAGAAAGTGATAGGGTAGTCAGAAAGTGATGGGGTAGTCAGAAAGTGTTGGGGTAGTCAGAAAGTGTTGGAGTAGTCAGAGATTGTTGGAGTAGTCAAAGAGTGTTGGGGTAGTCAGAGAGTATTGGGGTAGTCAGAGAGTGTTGGAGTAGTTAGAGAGTGTTGGAGTGTCAGAGAGTGTTGGAATAGTTAGAGACTGTTGGAGTGTCAGAGAGTGTTGGAGTAGTCAGAGAGTGTTGAAGTGTCAGAGAGTGTTGGAGTGTTGGAGTGTCAGAGAGTGTTGGAGTGTCAGAGAGTGTTGGAGTAGTCAGAGAGTGTTGGAGTGTCATAGAGTGTTGGGGTAGTGAGAGAGTGTTGGAGTGTCAGAGAGTGTTGTAGTCAGAGAGTGTTGGGATCGTAGAGAGTGTTGGAGTAGCGAGAGAGTGATGGAGATCCATTACAGCCAAATCTTTCTGTGAAGACGGCACCTGACTGACTGGGTCTGCCTAGGATATGGAGTAACTGATATCCTAGAAACAAACACTGCTGAACAGAACAACATACAACCACAAGATCATCCTACCTCACTGTCTGAATGACCCACTCTCAAGATACTTCCACCACTCAGCTGAGAAACACAAAGTTCACATCGCCCACAATATATTCAAACATCCACAAGAATCCCATCAAACAAGCAACAAATGTAAATGCTTTCAGGTTTCAAGTTCAGCGATATGCCACAACATTTTGGGATGCCGCCAGACAATGGTACACTCCATTACCTACACAGGCAAGAAATCAAGGACGATAACTCCCAAACTGAGCCAGTGGTTGGAGGATTGATTCCCCGCTAACCGCGCGAAGGTTACACCCAGCCGTGGAGCAGACTGGCCAGCCTGATGAACGGAACAAGTGTGCACGCACAGACAGTCGTTGGCGGTAGTTGAACTATCGTTTGTACGGCTCGAGGATTAGGCCACTTTAGGATTGTGGCGATTCCGCGGCCGAGGGGGTGCAACGATGTCCTACCAGCGGTCAACACATTAATTAACAGGCAGGCAGGCGCACTGCCACGAAGAAAACATTGCCTACCCTCCCCTCCGTTATTTTTCCTTCACCGTCCCCCACCTACCCTCTACCTTACAACTTGTTTGTGGAAGAAAAACCGGGAAAGGGAGGGGTTACCTACATTAGGACAAAAGATGCGGTGGGAAGGGCAACCCCCCTCCCCTCCCCTCCAACAACGCTCTCCTTATCGCATCTTTTCTTCTTCTTTTTCTTTGTGTTCACCAGCTGTAAACTCTGGTGGAAAGTTCTGGTTGTTCGTCCACTTCTGGACTGCAGTCCTGACTGTTGCATGTGCATCCGTTTGACAAATCTGACACATTGGAGTGTAGACTGTTGGTTCCTTGCTTTTCGGGCGGATGTCCTCCGATTTCGATGGAAGCTCCCAATTAGTCGACTCTTACAACATGCTTTTGGGTAGGCAGTGGGTCTATTCTTGTTTTTCTATAGTAGGTCCCCGGAACCCCCATGGGAGATCGCATCTTTTGTTGTCTTAATTTAGGGAGCGCCCCCGCCCCAACACACACACACACATACAACGCCCTCCTTGTGTGTGTGTTCGCTCACGAGCGTGCGTACGTATTTTACTACCCATGCTTTTGTTTTTGACTTGATATTCATAATATGCATATTATTACATGAACATAACATGCTTTATTGATGAAATATAACTGGTCTGTGAAAAATGGGTGTTCGGAAGGGCCGAATGTAAGACAGGTCTGCGTGCCTAATTTGTGACCCTTTGAAAATAAAGTTCGTTTGTTCGTTCACCACACACACACACAACAGCCTCCTCAGCACACACACACACACACAACAGCCTCCTCGCTACCTACGCAACAGTCAAGCTGATAAAGTAGCTAGTATGTAAAGTATTTTCTCAACGTTTTGGTTCATTCATTCCATGTTACTTCAAATATACAGTTATAATAGGGGCGAGTGGAAGGGGGGGGGGGGGGGGGGAGCTCAAGATACCTGAGCTCCCTAGGTTTGGTTCCGGCACATAGGTTACCAGGTAGTGATTGACACTCTCACAAGGGAGTAGAGAGAAGTGTACCCGAAACTATGGCGAGTTGTTCACCCTGAAACGAACAGATGTAGATTTTTCTCGTGGAACAAAATTATGCTGTAGACGTCACTTCACTCGGAGTGAAAGATGTGGTGGGGATGACATCTGTGACACACCCACACCCCTGTGAATAACCCACACCTCTGTGACACATCCACAACTCTGTGACACATCCTCAACTCTGTGACACATCCACAACTCTGTGACACATCCACAACTATGTGACACATCCACAACTCCAAGACACATCCACAACTCTGTGACACATCCTCAACTCTGTGACACATCCATAACTCTGTGACACATCCACAACTCCAAGACACATCCACAACTATGTGACACATCCACAACTCCAAGACACATCCACAACTCTGTGACACATCCACAACTCCAAGACACATCCACAACTATGTGACACATCCACAAATCCAAGACACATTCACAACTCTGTGACACACCCACAACTCTGTGACACATCCTCAACTCTGTGACACATCCACAAATCTGTGACACATCCACAACTCTGTGACACATCCACAACTCTGTGACACATCCACAACTCCAAGACACATCCACAACTCCAAGACACATCCACAACTCCAAGACACATCCACAACTCCAAGACACATCCACAATTCTGAAGTGTCCCATTCTCTGCTCTCCTAGAAGTCCTAGCGGATCCCGTGGCATCCACATACGTGTATGTTACAATATACATTGTATTCTAATGTGAATGGGTTTTATTAGGTTGAAACGTTGGGCGGGCAGCAAATGACTGAGCTTGCACTGTTTGACATGGAGCTCCAGCTGTTTACACTTTGTTACATGCTGCAAGCAGTTTCCCCTCCCCTCTTTCCGCAACGTTATTCAAGACGACTGGACGTCAGAGAGAAAACACCAGGAGAATTCTGTGCTCGATGCGAACGTTAAAAATCTGTTGACCGTGGCATTGGCAACATTGTACAAGATAAAAACTTGCTCGCAAAGAGCAGGTACTGGCGATTCTGGTCTACACACCAGTCATCCTAGCAGTCTTCCTCTTCTTGTTAGCATTAATCGGCTGTAAAATCAGGCCCAAATTTGGGTTGTTTATCCACTGATAGACTGTGGTCTTATTTCAGCAATGAAACAAGGTTAGTGCACTGTGCTAACTCGCTGTGGGTTCTATGAGAGGAGATCGGGACACTCCTGAATATATCTCTTTGCCATAAAATGAACAGCAGCCTTGAGTAAAATGATTCTTCTCCCAACAACCTTCAGTAAAATGATTTCTCTCCCACCAACCTTAAGTAAAATTATTCCTCTCCCACCAGCATAGAGTAAAATGAATCCTCTCCCACTAACCTTCAGTAAAATCATCCCTCTCCCACCAACCTTGAGTAAAATGATCCCTCTCCCACTAACCTTAAGTAAAATGAATCCTCTCCCACTAACCTTAAGTAAAATGAATCCTCTCCCACTAACCTTGAGTAAAATGATTCCTCTTCCACTAACCTTGAGTAAAATGAATCCTCTCCCACCAACCTTCAGTAATATGATCCCTCTCCCACCAACCTTGAGTAAAATGATCCCTCTCCCACCAACCTATAGTAAAATGATTCCTCTCCCACCAACCTTGAGTAAAATGATTCCTCTCCCACCAACCTTGAGTAAAATGATTCCTCTCCCACCAACCTTGAGTAAAATGATTCCTCTCCCACCAACCTTGAGTAAAACGATTCCTCTCCCACCAACCTTGAGTAAAATGATTCCTCTCCCACCAACCTTGAGTAAAATGATTCCTCCCCCACCAACATTAAGTAAAATGATCCCTTTCGCACCAACATTAAGTAAAATGATTCCTTTCGTACCAACATTAAGTAAAGTGATTTCTTTCGCACCAACAACCAAAGCGGCAGGTACTACGGAACACGGCCATTTTCTCGGTGATGGGAACCATTTCCTGTAAAGACTGTTGACAGCTGGCAGAAATGAAGTCTACGGTCTCATGTGATGACGACAGATCCACCCCGGTAGCTAATCCACTCATTACCAGCATATCCACAAGCTATCCGCCACAAGTCAGCAAGATGTCAATTGTCGTCATCAGTAATTCCGATTAAATGCCGCGATTTTTGCTTACTTGAAGCGGACGAGAGCAATTTGGGCCTTAACCACGGACCCTTCTTTCCCTGGGTAGACAAGTGTCTCTCTCATCCCGAGAACCTGTCAACGTGGGTTTTTTGTAAGCAACGTGTTCATGAGGTTGTCCATTTTAAATGTCCACAGAATAGGGACAGTTATGTTCAGTGGGTCAGGACAGTTATCATGTTCAGTGAGTCAGGACAGTTATCATGTTCAGTGAGTCAGGACAGTTATCATGTTCAGCGGGTCAGGACAGTTATCATGTTGAGTGGGTCAGGACAGTTATCATGTTGAGTGGGTCAGGACAGTTATCATGTTCAGTGGGTCAGGACAGTTATCATGTTCAGTGGGTCAGGACAGTTATCATGTTCAGTGGGTCAGGACAGTTATCATGTTCAGTTGGTCAGGACAGTTATCATGTTCAGTGGGTCAGGACAGTTATCATGTTCAGTGGGTCAGGACAGTTATCATGTTCAGTGGGTCAGGACAGTTATCATGTTCAGTGGGTCAACTGACCGGGACTCAACAGCATGTCAGTTCTAAGTCGGTGACCTCTATTTTGCAACACTAATCAGGTTCATTCTTGAACAAATGTTTTAACTTGAAGTTAAACCTGACTGTCACAATAGTAGAAACCTGACTGTCACAATAGTCCAAACCTGACTGTCACAATAGTCGAAACCTGACTGTCACAATAGTCCAAACCTGACTGTCACAATAGTAGAAACCTGACTGTCACAATAGTAGAAACCTGACTGTCACAATAGTCCAAACCTGACTGTCACAATAGTCCAATCCTGACTGACACAATAGTAGAAACCTGACTGTCACAATAGTCCAAACCTGACTGTCACAATAGTAGAAACCTGACTGTCACAATAGTAGAAACCTGACTGTCACAATAGTAGAAACCTGACTGTCACAATAGTAGAAACCTGACTGTCACAATAGTAGAAACCTGACTGTCACAATAGTAGAAACCTGACTGTCACAATAGTCCAAACCTGACTGTCACAATAGTAGAAACCTGATTGTCACATCAGTCGAAAGCTCACTGTCACAACAGTCGAAACTTGACTGTCACAACATGCGGGAACAGCGATTCTAGTTTGTTCAGTGAAGTTTGCTGAGAAGTTTCAATGACTTTCTCTAAGTGTGGGCTAGGACAGAATATCACTTCTCTCCAAGTGGCACTTGTCACTCCTCCTTGACTGTACAAGTATTGTCTCTATGGTGGGGGGAAGGGGGGGGGGGCGGCACACACATACATACACACACACACACACACACACACACAGACGCGCGCGGAGTTTATAGAGGAGAAATGCACTTCTGCTTGTCCTCTTCGTCATGTTCACCAACTGTAAACGCCTGCGAAAAGTTCAGGTTGTTCGTCCACATCTGGACTTTAGTCTTGTTCCAGAACATGAGTGGTGCGTGCATATACATCTTATCTGTATGCAGACTCTTGGTTCCTAAGGCAGATGTAATTCCTCCAAGCCACAGCCTTCTCTTCTGCTGCCTGGTTAGTGCCTGTCTAACACTTCCTCCTTCCCCTGACTATTTCCAGTGATCACGGCGTTGTCCGGTGTGACGGTTCTCCTTACAGACCCCGCCATCTCTGACCTGAAGCTTCCAGTCATGATCTACATCCAGTGATCACGGCGTTGTCCGGTGTGACGGTTCTCCTTACATAGCCCGCCATCTCTGACCTGAAGCTTCCAGTCATGATCTACATCCAGTGATCACGGCGTTGTCCGGTGTGACGGTTCTCCTTACATAGCCCGCCATCTCTGACCTGAAGCTTCCAGTCATGATCTACATCCAGTGATCACGGCGTTGTCCGGTGTGACGGTTCTCCTTACATAGCCCGTTTTCTCTGACCTGTAGCTGATAATAATGGTCCACATCCACCAGATATTCTCCAGCATGTGTTGCGCCCCCCAACACCCCATACAATGTGTAGTAAGTGTTCGGTTGTGCACGAGAAGCAATCGGGAAGGTAGCTGGTCCCCCAACAGTAAGGTAACGCGTTAGCACAGTCGATAGGAGACTCGCTTTCAAATACAGCTGCGACTCGCTGCAGTCCACGGCCAATGTTCGAAACCGGGCGGTTCCTGGTGTTCACCATACCTCTAGATAATGGGTACCAGAGTTAACACTCTGGGGTAAATGGAGGAACGTCGCTGTAGCTACGGAGTTTCGTGCGGACAGCGACACAGGTGGACAATTCTTATCAGCTGTCCGTACTGGTGGCTGAGCACTTATGGTTTATAACTATGTGCAATGACGCTGGTTCACATCTCCCTTTACCTTTACCTTTTAGTTCAGATCGTTACGGTACATACTATGCAAGTCGCTTCTTCGCCTCGAGCTCATCAGCATCCATCGCTTAAACTCTAATTGGACAGTAATCTCAGCTGTACTCGGACAGTAATCTCTGCTGTACTCGGACAGTAATCTCTGCTGTACTCGGACAGTAATCTCTGCTGTACTCGGACAGTAATCTCTGCTGTACTCGGACAGTAATCTCTGCTGTACTCGGACAGTAATCTCTGCTGTACTCGGACAGTAATCTCTGCTGTACTCGGACAGTAATCTCTGCTGTACTCGGACAGTAATCTCTGCTGTACTCGGACAGTAATCTCTGCTGTACTCGGACAGTAATCTCTGCTGTAATCTCTGCTGTACTCGGACAGTAATCTCTGCTGTACTCGGACAGTAATCTCTGCTGTACTCGGACATGTCTTCACGTCAGTAATTAATCCGTGTCTAGCGGGTGTCAAATCACTGCAATAAACAGCTCTCATCGCGCACTCGTCAAATATGTGTGCGTGTGTTGACTTCCACCTACGATACTCTTCGTTTCAGTGCAAATCTCCGAGGCTGGTCGCAATGTTAGGTAATCCACTGTCCGACAAAGCTGTATCAGTGACACTAGAACTGCTCAAATAAAATATTCGCTACGCACGAAAACGGCCAATTCAGGCGTGAATAATGACACACACGCATGCTGAACACTCCCCTGGGTGTGTGACCACAGTTAAAGCAATCAACGCCTGGTCTTGGGATAACAGAAATCTGTGACTTTCCCGGCTAAACACCGGCTGTCTTATTGTTCTCTCGCCCTCCAGGGGTGGTGATGTATCTGCGATAGGTAACACTACCTAGGGACAGGTACAAGTATTGACGTAACGTGCTTTATTAATAAAATACAACTGCTGTGTGAAAGATGGGAGTTTGAAAGGGTCGAATGTAAGAAAGGCCTGCGTGCCTAATTTGTAAACCTTTGAAAAAAAAGTTCGTTCGTTTGACATAACCACGGCCAGCTCCGGATTTTTATATAAAAATCTGGAGCTGGCCGTGGACATAACATTGTTACTGTGAGGAATCAAGTACCTAGTTTATTATGTTACGTGTATTGGACGGATCAACATCATGACAAACGGGTGTAACCCATAAGTGCTCTGTTCTACTTTTAACTCAAGCCTGAGTCTGAAGAATCTCAGCGCAGTGCACGAACTCCGTTGCATCAGCGTGGATCCTGAAATACTGTGTGTAAATTTGTAACTTTTTTTTTTTTTTAACTATTTGAATTTTGCCCGGGCAGCGCCGTTAGGCTACTCTTTTCGATTTTCAACTGCCAAGAGATTTTTTAACGTGCGCAAGAATACACACGGGCGTCGGGTCTTACTACCCGGTGACCAAGGAAAATTACTAGAAGTTCACGTGAAAAAATCCCAGCCTTTACCGGGGCTTGAAACCGGGACCTGTAGCACTCGAGGCGGACACCATACCTCGAGATCACTCAGCCCTCTTTTCCGGTTTACAGTAAAGTATAAACAAACTGCCAGTTATGAGACTTCAATACTCTAGTTTGTCTTTACATTGATATCTTTATTTCTTTTACTCTAGTGTTCGGATTATTTTAGTTGTTCCAAATGTGTTATTCCTTGACAAGAGTTGGTTCAAATGTCCGGTTGTATCTGTGCATGGATCACTCGACCCCAGTCATATTCTGTGTTGGATCTATTCTGGTAATCTGGTAATCCTAGTTTCAGCTTCATAGCAAACGGGTCACCCCACATATGCTCCGCTCCTGTGCCAACGAAAAACAAACGCAGCTCACAGTGTCACGCCATGCACTCAACTCAGAAGCTGGGCGACGAAACTACATCCTTCCAGTCTACAAATGGAGCAAAAATACAACGGCCACCGTCTGGCCAAAAAAAAAAGAATATTTGCCACGGCTTTAAAAAAAAAGGGTGGCCGTACCTAGCGTCCATTTTGACCGGAAGAATTATGTGAGGGTTAATAAACGGTCACCCCAGCAGTACCCTCATTATTAGCTGGGGAAGGGACTTAGGACATTACATCCACCAGCAGGCGTCGCCCCTACAACGACCTGCCTGCCATTGTTAACGACTGTTCACCCAACAGCCATGCAGTTCTTTGGCACGAAGGAGACACCTTAAACTTGGGTTTCGTACTGCCGACCTGTTGTAAGCTGTTGTACCAGACCGTGCCAACCCTGCCAGAGTTTCCTGACAAGTTCAGCCATTTTATCCATTACTGCTATTGAGTGTGCTGTGCCACCTCGACCCCAAGCAGACGTATTTTCGCGCCACTTTGGTATTGTCGTTTGTTTGTTTGTTTGTTTTAGTATCCAGAAGCCATGAGTTGTTAACCCCTAGGCTCGGTATTATGGATATCGCAACCTTTCGGCCTTGATTCCATTGTAAATACCGTAAATCTGGGAGAAATGTGGCTTTCCTGCCTACCCCCGGGACTGAACCCGGACCACAAGGAGTTCGAGCCTTTGGTATTGTCAGACCAAACCGCATATGCGACTTTTCACAACAGAACATCTGACAGAAAGGCGAGGGAAAGACCAAGAAAGAGATGGATAAATGCTGTTGTTGGAACCAACGAAAAAGATGAACAAAGCCATCATCTAAGCCACCCGAGAAGCGCTAGACAAATACAGAAAACCACGACACTTGGCTACAACCGGGTATCCGTGAGACGACAAAACCACAACACTGAGCAACAACAGGGTGTCCGTGAGACGACAAAAGGACGGCACTGGGCTACAACCGGGTATCGGTGAGACGACAAAAGGACGGCACTGGGCTACAACCGTGCATCCGTGAGACGACAAAAGCACGACACTGGGCTACAACCGGGTGTCCGTGAGACGACAAAAGGACGGCACTGGGCTACAACCGGGTGTCCGTGAGACGATACAAGAGGTATGAAGGTGGTATTCGTCCACAGCAAGTGCTGATCTGGCAAACATTACCTGGTCCCTTCCAAACGAGCAAAAGAGGAAACAAAAACGTACAGGTAAAAACAAGGTTTTCAATGACGCTATGGGAAAAGTACAATGAGTGACGTTTGTACTGGAGTGAATGCTCCCAGGAATCATTTCGACACTTGTGTACTTGTGCGGTGAGAGCCAAGCCATGCTGAATGTGTGTGCTAGGTTCAAGGCGTCACGTACACACGGTGGTTTGTTTTTCCTTCAGATATATCTCCAGTAATCAACATAAGCCATAGTGGTACTACTTCTTAGTCGTCATGGTCGTCGACTGTCCGGTACTGAGCAGAGACAGGAGATTACCCCTCGCTGGTGGCTTTGTTCAAACTTGTTACTTATACAGTAAAACCTCGTTAAGAAACCACTAAACATTCCAGAAGTGGTGTTAAAAAAACCCTGTGCTAACCGGTGATGAACAGATGTATGGTGACTAAAATATTCTTGCTGGGACAAAACATGTTCACGTTAACCGAGCTTTCCTCTTGAACGAGTTCGTGTTAGCGAGGTTTGCTGATTCATTTTTGATGTCCAAGTGGTTCACATTTAAATGCATGTCGTCCTCGATCTCTCCTACCTGTGATTTATCTACTCCTAAACCCTGGTAAACACACTGGTGTCAGCACAACAGACTGAATGTAAACGCCTGAGAAATGGAAGATTAAACTCTAACATAAGGTAAACTCTTATCATTGTTATGACTTCTCAGCCTCCTACACTCTCCATATTGCGTACCTACATGAACTCAGTCACAGCTAGAGTGTGTACCTACATGAACTCAGTCACAGCTAGAGTGTGTACCTACATGAACTCAGTCACAACTAGAGTGTATACCTACATGAACTCAGTCACAGCTAGAGTGTGTACCTACATGAACTCAGTCACAACTAGAGTGTGTACCTACATGAACTCAGTCACAACTAGAGTGTATACCTACATGAACTCAGTCACAGCTAGAGTGTGTACCTACATGAACTCAGCCGCAGCTATAGTGTGTACCTACACAAACGCAGCCAGAGTGTGTACCTACTTGAACTCAGTCAGTGCTAGAGTGTGTACCTACATGAACTCAGTCACAGCTAGATGGTGTATCTACATGAACTTAGTCACAGCTAGATGGTGTATCTACATGAACTTAGTCACAGCTAGAATGTGTACCTACTTGAACTCAGTCAGTGCTAGAGTGTGTACCTACATGAACTCAGTCACAACTAGAGTGTTCACCTACATGAACTCAGCCGCAGCTATAGTGTGTACCTACATGAACTCAGCCGCAGCTATAGTGTGTACCTACACAAACGCAGCCAGAGTGTGTACCTACCCCAGCTCCGACTTGGTTGCATATGCCAACAAAGTGTAGTATTAGAAAAGATCCATTTGCATATTACCCAGCATATTATAAGGATAAGGGTTTGTTACAATACGATGGTTGGATCGGAAGGCGAACAAATCGCAGCCGAGCTGTGAACCACAACGTCCCAATGACCCAAAACAGATAAGGAGCGACTGGCCATGCTGACCCAAGACGCAACAAACTGTTATACGAGGTTAGATAACTAGTCGAGGACAATTGCTCGCTTATCGCCCACTTCTATGGGTAAATCTTTCTCTTATTTTTCTCCGTAAACCTCTCTCCCGAAATACATTCTGGAATGTTCTCTGCCAAGGAGATTACTGGCTCGTGCGCGCAAGAGTTAGAGGTATTTCAAGTGATATCAATAAACAGGAAACCTGGCTACTGGGGCGCCAGTCAAATCTTTCTGTCAGCCTCCCCCCAACTCAACTGTTGAGTGCCTGGGGTGAGGCCTGAATGTACCGCTGTTTCTCATCATATCTGCCTGGCCTAGGGTTTCTCAAGTGCACGGAGAATTGGCACGCGCTGACTGATATGACGTAACTGTGTGTTTGATTCTTGCAGCCGCCCTTCTCACACAGGTTTCCATGACAACAGGGATACAAGCGTGTGGTTCAAATGTGTGAGAGGATGTGTCATTCTAAAACAAGTCCTTAAATAAATATCAAATAACGGTATCTGGTGTTGTTTTATCACATTTGAGCCCATGAACAATGAACATTCCCATGCGTGCTCAGTCCTCACATGCAGCAGCTAACCAAAGCATCTCTACTGTTTGTTCCCATTCGGAGCTGGAATAAATCAGGCAAACGGTAATGTGGTTTCTCTTAATGGCACCCCACTCCAAGACGTAGAGTCGCATACCTATTTGGGCAGTAATGTAAATTTTTTTTTAGGTATCCAAAAACCATGAGTTCTTTAACCCTTAGGCTCGGTATTATGGATATCGCAACCCTTCGGCCTGGATTCCATGATAAATACCGTAAATCTGGGAGAAATGTGGCTTTTCTGCCTACCCCCGGGCGTGAACACGGACCGCAAGGAGTTTGTCACCCGGTCGTGGCGAATTCAGGTTTAGCCAACTACGCTAGCGAGCCGGGCAGTAATGTAGATAAAGATGTGGGTAGTATGGACCAACTACGCTAGCGAGCTGGGCAGTAATGTAGATAAAGATGGAGGTAGTATGGACCAACTACGCTAGCGAGCTGGGCAGTAATGTAGATAAAGATGGGGGTAGTATGGACCAACTACGCTAGCGAGCCGGGCAGTAATGTAGATAAAGATGGGGGTAGTATGGACCAACTACGCTAGCGAGCTGGGCAGTAATGTAGATAAAGATGGAGGTAGTATGGACCAACTACGCTAGCGAGCTGGGCAGTAATGTAGATAAAGATGGGGGTAGTATGGACCAACTACGCTAGCGAGCTGGGCAGTAATGTAGATAAAGATGGAGGTAGTATGGACCAACTACGCTAGCGAGCTGGGCAGTAATGTAGATAAAGATGGGGGTAGTATGGACCAACTACGCTAGCGAGCCGGGCAGTAATGTAGATAAAGATGGGGGTAGTATGGACCAACTACGCTAGCGAGCTGGGCAGTAATGTAGATAAAGATGGAGGTAGTATGGACCAACTACGCTAGCGAGCTGGGCAGTAATGTAGATAAAGATGGGGGTAGTATGGACCAACTACGCTAGCGAGCCGGGCAGTAATGTAGATAAAGATGGGGGTAGTATGGACCAACTACGCTAGCGAGCTGGGCAGTAATGTAGATAAAGATGGGGGTAGTATGGACCAACTACGCTAGCGAGCTGGGCAGTAATGTAGATAAAAATTGAGGTAGTATGGACCAACTACGCTAGCGAGCTGGGCAGTAATGTAGATAAAGATGGAGGTAGTATGGACCAACTACGCTAGCGAGCTGGGCAGTAATGTAGATAAAGATGGAGGTAGTATGGACCAACTACGCTAGCGAGCTGGGCAGTAATGTAGATAAAGATGGGGGTAGTATGGACCAACTACGCTAGCGAGCCGGGCAGTAATGTAGATAAAGATGGGGGTAGTATGGGCCAACTACGCTAGCGAGCCGGGCAGTAATGTAGATAAAGATGGGGGTAGTATGGACCGCAGAAAACCATAAATGTCAGCCTAATTGTGTAACATGCTAGGATAGATCGTTGGCCTCTTCCTTGATTGCAGTGTGTGGCAGGAAACACCCTAAGCATGAGAATCAAACCGGTACAAATCCTAGAAAACCCGTTCACCCGCATACAACAGTAGTCTTATGGGACCTGGCGGTTATGTAACCTGGTGTCCAGATCAAGGCTGTGAATTCGGATAATAAATCACGCAGTAGCTCTATGGTTCCCGCCAATCTAGTCTGCCGTAGTACACGTTCATTTTGTTTCTGCGTTCTATCAGCTGCCATGTGGGCAACGAAACGAATTCCTGAGCTACTTTGGTCCGCGTGTGTAAAACAGTCGAGGAAAACTGGACTAGGGTATGCATCTAGCTTCCTTTCGTGACCTTAACACCAAACAAACTTGTGGCCCTCATAGTACGAATTCCTGAGCTACTTTGGTCCGTGTGTGTAAAACAGTCGAGGAAAACTGGACTAGGGTATGCTAGCTTCCTTTCGTGGCCTTAACACCAAACAAACTTGTGGCCCTCATAGTACGAGGCTAAAGGCCCCCCCCCCCACCCACACACTTTCTATACTGATGTCATGTAAACAGCAGGTGACAACTGGGCACTTGACCACTGTCCAGAAACCACGTGTCACTCTAGTCTCCTCCCTAAAGCTTTGAAGTTTCTTTACCAGTTGCATATTCTGCTGGTTTATGTGCACGGAGAAGGCAACTATTCGTGGTGCCATTAGGTGATTTAAATTGATCGCGTGTGCAACTGCTGATCTGTTGGTGACTTCTGCTACCATCCATGATGAACTGCATTTCTAATGTCGGACTGTTTGTGTTAGCACTTCGGATGGCTACCGTATGCTTTTAACGCGTGTGTATTGCTAGTGCATATGCTGAGACAGCAGTCTGTCAATCTTTCCGGAAGGGACTGTGATAAACACTATGTGTGTTTTTAGTTGGCACAGGAGCGGAGCAATTATGGGGTGACCCGTTTGCTTTGAAGCTGAAACTAAGATTACCAGTTTACTGATTGTACATACGTCGATCACTTCCTCTTCATGTCCACCCTTGCCAAATTGAATTCTAATTCCACACATTGTTACACATATCATTTCATCTAACCTCTTGTCTTCTACCAGCATTCGTTGATACGTGGTCTTCTAGATGTCTCCTTTGTCCCGTACAAGTATTGCTAACGGAGGCCCGATAGAAACTAGTATCTTTCCCAGTCTCACGCTGTCAGATGCAAGATGTTTTGGTTACTGCCGCCCGAGTTTTAGTCCTGACTTCATGAAGGTTCACCAGAAACAACCTGACACGAGCGGAAATTTCTACAGCTGTAGACACAACCACAGACACTAGCGCCTCGCCAAAGAAAAGGAAGTTCTACCTGTGGTGCCTCTAGCGAGGCACTTGTGTCTGTGGTTGTGTCTACAGCGGTCAAGAACATAAGACTGACATACCACAGCCGCACAACAACAACAAAAACCACTCAGACATGAAACACAAGATACGCGACATTTTGTCAAGTGGGGGAGAGAGAGGGGTGGGTGCTAAACTAATCGACAAATAAACAGACACATCTAACAGATTATCGACAGAGAAATATTAGAGCAATCATTCAAGGTTGCAGACGATGGAGGGGGAGGGGGGGGGGGATGAAAACAGTCAGAGTGGAGAATCAACAACACAAAATATAAACAGTGGAACAACTTATTTAAACACACTGATAAACAACGGACAGACAGGTAAAGGGACACAATTACACTTACTTTTCTTTTGTTGGCTGTGGGTGTCTTCTCTTGTGCTACAGTACCAAAAATTGTCGGCTGCAAAAAAAAAAAAAAAATACAAAATTAAAAGCTAAATTAATAATAATACTGATGACAATCATGTTTATAATGATGATTCTGTTTTACAGCAGAAATTCTGCAAGGAAGCTGAAAGAAGAAGAAGATTAAGAAGAAGAAATAAATACGTTTTCGTGTTAGATACAGTTCATGTTAAACACAAACTTACTGAACTATGTCAGAAACACCAAAGATTATAATATGATGGATTCCGTTTGATGACAGTCTATCTGGGATCCAGTTTGATGACAGTCTATCTGTGATCCCGTTTGATGACAGTCTATCTGGGATCCCATTTGATGACAGTCTATCTGGGATCCCGTTTGATGACAGTCTATCTGGGATCCCATTTGATGACAGTCTATCTGGGATCCCGTTTGATGACAGTCTATCTGGGATCCCGTTTGATGACAGTCTATCTGGGAATGAAAAGGCCGGCACTAGCAGTGAAGGTAGAGAACTACCTGGCCATGATACAGACCTAACGTCTGGAGGCTAAATGTAGGAGACATTCAAGAATGCAACTACTGTGTAGGCCAAACATTCGTTAATTACACACCTCGTCTGTTCTGTCCACGTCCAGCCTTGTCGGACGTTGGTTTCACACGTCGTCTGTTCTGTCCACGTCCAGCCTTGTCGGACGTTGATTTCACACGTCGTCTGTTCTGTCCACGTCCAGCCTTGTCGGACGTTGATTTCACACGTCGTCCGTTCTGTCCACGTCCAGCCTTGTCGGACGTTGATTTCACACGTCGTCCGTTCTGTCCACGTCCAGCCTTGTCGGACGTATCCCTACATTTCTACACATGTTATTGTATCTAGCCTCGTGTCTTCCAACAGCATTCATTCAGACATTGACAGATGCAAACCGTTGTCTGGTTTTTGCCGCCCGAGTTTCTATCCAGACACTGGACGTCCCAGACATCCTGGACACTGGTACACTCTGACGTCACAGACATCCTGGACACCGGTATACACGACATCCCAGACATCCTGGACACCGGTACACGAGACGTCCCAGACAACCTGGACACCGGTACACGAGACGTCCCAGACATCCTGGACACCGGTACACGAGACGTCCCAGACATCCTGGACACCGGTACACGAGACGTCCCAGACATCCTGGACACCGGTACACTCTGACGTCACAGACATCATGGACACCGGTACACTCTGACATCACAGTCATCCTGGACACTGGTACACTCTGACGTCCCAGACATCCTGGACACCGGTACACTCTGACGTCCCAGACATCCTGGACACCGGTACACTCTGACGTCCCAGACATCCTGGACACCGGTACACTCTGACGTCACATACATCCTGGACACCGGTACACTCTGACGTCACAAACATCCTGGACACTGGCCTACTTCACCATGGGAGGTTCTGCGAAGGACCTGCTACTTTGTGAAAGTGGCTGCATCTGTTATAGAATTTGCCGCTCCGTGCTCCACGCCACCGCAGGTTAGAACCTGTGACTAACCCAGATGTCTAGGGCCCAGAGTTTGACCCCTATTTAAGGGCCAGTCAATGTAAACTGTGTGAGGATCGGCCCCTTATCTCACAGCGCCAGGCCACCTCCTTAGTTCCCAGTCTATCAGCGTTATCTTTAGTTTCCAGGGCAACAGGAAAACGAGCCGCCTGGTACAGGGCAGATAAGTCTAGTGTGGCGTTCAGGTCGCCAAGATACCAATCCGGGGCTAGTTACCGTCTGGTTGCCGGGGAGACGGACTCAACCAAGGACGTCTTAAATTACCAGAATATACCAGAAAATGGGACATCTCAAGCAAGTCATTCTCACCCCCCCCCCCCCCCCCCAGCCCCCGACCCCCTCACAAAAAATATAGAATTTTTAATAATACTTTCTCATTAAGGAATTAATACATTTATATGATTTAGCGAACCAAAAAACTGTATAAGCCATACTAATCAATTAATATTGAAATGTTCATATTTAGATTTATTGATTGATTTCACTGGTTCCGCTTGTGTAGTGTAGATCTATCTAGTAAATTAAATCTATCTGTTTTCCATCGTCGTTTGCATTTGTGTATACCTATATGTCGGCGTCTGTGAGTTATGCGTTTTGAACGCTTTTCGTAATGCTGTGGTGTCGGGTTCGATTCCAGCTGCGGACGGTTTGTCTTGTGTTAGTTTCGAAAGTGGTACCGTTTAAAAACAGTGGCAAACTATTTAACGTAAAATCTGCCTAGAAAACCCACAACAGGCAAAAAATGCTTGGGTTGGCTCTGCAACGTCCTGTAACGGATACGTTTTCAAAAGGAGTAGAAAATTTTAGGTAAGAAAATAAGTTGGTAAGAAACAACAAACAGTTTATGTTAGCTTTACAAAATCGATCACAATAAACGAACAACGGACGTTGCGGCGATTAGCCTTCATCAGCACATAAAGAACAATACAGTACACATACACAAATATGCTCTAACTATGAAGTGACTACATGGGACTAATGTACACAATAAATGATACTCATCTGTGTTCCACGCAACTTACATATTTTGTATACCTATACACTTGTTTTCTTCTGGAGCTAATATTTTTTTTTAATTACGTGGGAGGGGGCGGGCTGGGGAGAGTACTCAAGGGAATGAGGCGACCCGAAAACATCGAAAAAAGGACTGACTGGTCAGTGCATTTCTAAGACATCAACTGCTTACTGAAAGTTATCTGTGTTCCTATCGTTTGCCCGGGGGTGGTGACGTCACGCCAAGCTGACGTCATCAGCCACAAGGCCTAATAATTTAAGACGGCCTTGACCTAATCAAAGCCGTCATTAGTTACAGGGGGCCTTGACCCAGCACAGACGTCGGTTTTCTCTTTCTTCCTTGATCCTTCTGTCAGAAAACATATCTGCAGACTGGTGACAGATAGGGAACAATTATTGCCATTGATTCACTCATCTATTTAACCGTGTGGGTTCTGCAGCACTATGGAGTTCGAAAAAGGTGTGGGGTGTGTAGATCCACAGCCTGACAGGCGGGATACCAACAGTCCTGCATACAAATACGCCATATCTGTAAAGAGGACCTACACGGGGAAACTCACGCTCTCAAACAAAACAAAACAACTCAAAGTTCAGAAGTGGACAAAAACCCAGAAATTTCCGCTGACGTTTACAGCCAGTGAACACTAACACACAGAGGGCTCTATTTTTGGCTCCCAGATTTCACACAACATCCAACATTTGGGTTAACAATTGCTTGTAGAACTGACATAGCATCAGTCAGAAAGACCACTCTGCTATATTTGCTGTGCTGTTGTCCATTCAGGAAAGAACATGCCGCTAGAAGTGCTTCTGCCTCTGCTCTGTAACTGGAGGAATATGAACCTGATGGTACAGCCAAGTTGATTTTTAAACCATTTTGGCATTCTATGTATATTCCTCCTCCTCCGTCTCTTACTGCTCTCTTGGCTGAACCATCTGTATACACTCGAATCCAACTCTGGTGTGGAAAAAGTCTATTGATCTCTCCTTCTGTAGTTGATTTCATATCAGTGCTGCTCATTGATGATTTGGAGGAGATACCTGTTACAGTGGTTCTGACTGTTTGGTAGGCTATTCCTAAGCCAGGAAAGGGGGGGGGGGGTGAGGGGTAGTGGTTGTAAGGTTTCAGTGGAACATTTTGTTCTATGGGAGGAAGTTTGAAGAAAGCGAGCTTGGCATTTGCGTTTTTAATAAAACAGGTTCTCTTAAGTCTAGCCTTCTGGGGTTTCTGCAGTCGACTGTGTATGGGTTGTTCTCTAAAGTGGTGGTATTTGGAGAGCTGGATGAGAAGCTTTGCGTTTCTCCTATCTTCCAAATCATGGAGACCATTAATTGTGTCCATGTCTGATATGGGCGTGGAACGCATTGCCCCTGTCATAATAGTTTTGACCCCATTTACAGGCATGTACCAACTATTGGACCCATTCTTTAGAGTTCTGAGGGATTCTTGAAGCCTTGTCTAGCTTTGGCAGTATCTTCCTCTGAACACAGTAGCTCTAGATCACCGGCATACATGACAGCTTGAAATCCATTACAGAGGGCTGATAGCACTACGAATTACACCACAACTATAACTATTTGATTTGTTATTACTTGCTAGTACCAGCGCTACTGCGGTTTCTACTAGAACTACTGCTGCTGACCGCCCCACCACCACTAATACTGCTACAACTGCCTGGTCCGGTCTTCATGTTACTTTTTAATTCCCTAAAGCACAAATATTAACTGCAAGGATGAACGCAGCTTACAGGAAGGGATATTTACAAGTACAATTCTCACTTTATTGTATAGGTGTTAATCTTGTGAACCACAATCCAAGAGGACACAGACTGCAATAGAACTGCTACAGCCGCCACCACAAAAGCTAATAATGCTACTACTAAAAATCACAGTTAGGTTCAGAGAGTCCTCACTGGGCTACACGTCTCATTGAGCGCCCATCTTGGGACTCGGTCCATCAGTGTCAGCCCCTGTCAGTCGCTGTTGACGGATGGGTCTCCTGGTTTACGGATGGATCTCCTGGTTCACGGATGGGTCTCCTGGTTCACGGTAGCTACAACAGCGTCCTCCTTCACAACTAAATATCTCTGGTGTTGGTACTCGCCAACCGTCCAGTTTCCAGATGAAGAACAACAAACAGCGGTCAAGAAGGGGGCGAGGGAAGAGGGGGGGGGGGGGGATTCCTATTTACGATTTCTGGTGTTCCCATGACTAACAGAAAAAAAAAAAGTTATTAACTTACATTTTTATTAACTTATGCAGGTATGGGTTCTTTTAAACGTTTTCACCAAATCTCGTCGGCTGTGAGATTTCGTACGGAATTCCAAGGGGATTCTATAGGGAGACGGTCTTGTCCGGAAAGTTCCACACTATAGTAAAGGGGTGTTAGGGTTATACTAAGTGTTGGTCAATCTTTGAACATTTACACTACAACACCCAAACTGCTCTGCTCTAGGCGTGTAATGGGTTGGTTGTTTTCAGCATGTTCCTCGTTTATTGCGTCACCATTTACAGTCTGTTACTTTCGTTCATTCGTCGCCACCACTATGCTATGCTCTGTTTGCAAGCAGTGTTTTTACCGCGTGACTTCGCCATAATTGTGAGGTTTTTTTTTTTGATCTCTCAGCATTCTTACATCTAATCCTAACCCTAACCGACGAGCATGCTTACATGTAAATTAGCTCTATTTCAGGGCCCTCCCCGCCGACACCCTGTTTCAAAACATATCTCCAATTTGCATCACACTGTCTAAGGTCTGCCAAAGAGAAACACTGGTTGAAGCGGAACTTTATGGGTTGCTAAGTGAATCACAGAATATAGTAAATTTCGTACTAGAGACAAAGTTGCAGATATAGATAATCGGTTCTTTCTTATTAGCCGGCCACAGACAGGGAAAATCCGTTGGTGACTGACAGACCAATATCTCAGGGGGTGGTAGATAAAGCATATAGTTTTGTAATATTAATTGAGCTTTTCATTTGCTGTTCAGCTTTTGTGTGCTGTGCAGTTGTCGAATCCTTTTTTTTTTTTTTTTTCGTGGGGAGAAGGATGCAGTTTTGCAATTTATTTGCGTGAGCTCTGTGTGCAATCTGCGGGATGCCGTGTCAACTGGGGTATTTTGGGGGTGGCCCTAAAAAACGCCAATCATTCTTGATGTATTCGGTTGAGTTCATGAAGTGAAAATACCAACTGTTGTGTGGAAACACTCGCCACACGTGATTTCAACAGCCGTGTTCTCTCTACCAATCACTGCAGGATTCAATAATTGGCACAAACCACCCGCAAGTAGTTTTCCCTGCCACAGTTGTATTCTTCGACATGCCCAGCCTTGGCAAAATCAAATGCTTGTCAGCTCGTGAGACCAGTAGTAGTGAAACCGAATGATATGCATGTAAGGCAAGCGCGACCCTTCCAGCCATGTTCCTTGCCTTACGTTATGTTCAGATGACAGGTCGACTTTCCACAGTGCCATCGGTCGTGGCTTTCAGTCAGTGATAACACCATCACATGATTGTTGTCAATACGTCTGGTACTATGCATGATGTTGCTGGAAAGCAACGCTGCTCTTCCTGTGATGTACCGATGCGGCTAATTCAAGGAAATTCATAGCGAAGATTGAACACACGCCGCTGGAAAAACGCCGACGTCTGGAAGAAAGGCGCGAAAACCTTCGCCTTGCTAGAAAAAAACGGAAAACCTGATCTTACCACCCTCTAAAATAATGGATTTTCCCGTGACGTCATCTGTGGTCGGCTAAAAAGAAACAACTGAGGAAACTACCCTGACTTTCTAATATACTATAGGACTTTTCGGGGAACTACTTAGGAATTTATTTCTTACCAAATCTAGAGCCGACTAAATGGGGTGAAAAGCGTAAAAGTACCCAGGTCTGCTTTACGTGCTTTTTGTATTTACTATATGTAATTTTTTAACTTTAGCGTCACATTATTATTAATGTTGCTATTATTATTTACCTTAACTAGGCGCACTGCCACACAAAAATCATGTGTGCAGGGGTGGGGGGGGGGGGACATATCTTGAGGTCCCTCCCCAAATCTAAGCGGGAATGAGGGGATCTGAGCTCAGCGCCTTAGAAAATTTGCCTGGGTTGAGACACCCCCACCCCCAAACAACCATCAATTTATCCATGCTTGGACGTTCTTCGCCCCCCCCCCCAAACAACCCCAATTATCACCATGCTTTGGACGTTTCTTCCCCCCCCCCCCAAACAACCCCCAATTTATCCGTGCTTGGACGTTTTTCTCCCCCCCCCCCCCACACCAAACAACCCCCCCAATGTATCCATGCTTGGACGTACCCCCCCCCACACCAAACAACCCCAATTTATCCATGCTTGGACGTTCCCCCCCCCCAAACACCCCCCAATTTATCCATGCTTGGGACGTTCTTTCTTCCCCCCCCACCCCCCCAAAACAACCTCCAATTTATCCATGCTTGGACGTTCTTCCCCCCCCCCCAAACAACCCCCAATTTTATCCATGCTTGGACGTTCTTCCCCCCCCCCCCCCCCCCCCCCCCCAAACCCCAATTATCCCATGCTTGGACGTTCTCCCCCCCCCCCCCCCCAAAGAACTCCCAATTTTTATCATGCTTGGACGTTCTTCCCCCGCCCCCAAACAACCCCCAATTTATCCATACTTGGACGTTTCCATCTCCCCCCCCCCCCAAACACACCCCCAATTTATCCATACTTGGACGTTCTCCCCCCCCCCCCCAAACAACCCCCAATTTGTCCATGCATAAACGTTCTTCCCCCCCCCCCAAAACAACCCCCAATTTATCCATGCTTGGACGTTCTCTCCCCCCCCCCCCCCAAACAACTCCCAATTTATCCATGCTTGGACGTTCTCCCCCCACCCTAAACAACCCCCAATTTATCCATGCTTGGACATTCTCCCCCCACCCTAAACAACCCCCAATTTATCCATGCTTGGACGTTCTCCCCCCACCCTAAACAACCCCCAATTTATCCATGCATGGACGTTTCTTTCCCCCCCCCCCCCCCAAACAACCCCCAATTTATCCATGCTTGGACGTTCTTCCCCCCCCCCCCCCCAAAACAACCCCCAATTTATCCATGCTGGACGTTCTCCCCCCCCCCCCCCCCCACCCCCCAAACCCCTCAATTTATCCATGCATGGACGTTCTCCTCCCCCCCCCCACTTATCCATGCATGGACTTTCTCCCCCCCCCCCCCACTTATCCATGCATCGACGTTCTCTCCCCCCCCCCTTATCCATGCATGGGCGTTCTCTCTCCCCACCCCCCACCCAAAAATGTATCGTTGTCATGTAGCCTTAGCCTCCATTTACTTTCTAGGGGCGGATGTTGTTACTGTTATGATTATTATTATAGCTACATATGACCACAACACGTACACAGCGCCGATTGGTTGATTATGTAAACTAAAGGACCATTTTTCCGCGCCTTTAGGCGTATAGGGCATATGGGGCTAGACCTATATTTGAAAGACCAATCGACTCAAGATCGGTGATGTGGTCAGAATCACGTCGGCTGCTTCACTTCCCAGTACTGCACTCGGTACCGACTCAAGGCTGGGTCGATCTGGGAGCAAGGTCATTTTTGAACAAAGTCCGGCTCCGCCAGAGAGCGAACCCACGACCTTCCGATCCGCGGCGAGCGTCAAGCCCCTCTGCCACGGCGACTCCCGTTGATCATGTGTGCAGCTATATTATACGTGTTGTTAGTGTTATACAGAACAAGTATATTTTATATCGGCTCTGTGGCTAAGTCGATACGAACGCTTTGTAATGCCGGGATGCCGGGTTCGAACCGGGTTCGATCCCAGCTGCGGGTCATGCGGCTTGCTTTGGTTTCGACCGTGGTATCAAGAAAGCCGACCGTCCAGTGGCAGCAAACTACTGGACGTAAATTGCCTAGACAAACAGCCAGGGGCTGTTGGGTCATCTACCCACCCATCTATCCAGGACACACTCGCCTATCCACACCACCATCCACACATGCTGTTTTCCCATCTATCCCTTCATCGCTCCCTTACACTCTGGTTGTTACCAGTCTTACTCTCGGGCTCGACTGATTACTTTTGTATAACAAGCATCCTTACTGTCTCTATTTGATAGCTGACAGTAAGAGAGTAGCATTTATCTATCTATCTATCTATCTTTCTATCTATCTATCTATCTATTTATCTATCTATTTATCTATCTATCTATTTATCTATCTATTTATCTATCTATCTATCTATCTATCTATCTATTTATCTATCTATTTATCTATCTATCTATCTATCTATTTATCTATCTATCTATTTATCTATCTATCTATCTATTTATCTATCTATCTATCTATCTATCTATCTATCTATCTATCTATCTATCTATCTATCTATCTATCTATCTATCTATCTATCTATCTATCTATCTATCTATCTATCTATCTATCTATCTATCTATCTATCTATCTATCTATCTATCTATCTATCTATCTATCTATCTATCTATCTATCTATCTATCTATCTATCTATCTATCTATCTATCTATCTATCTATCTATCTATCTATCTATCTATCTATCTATCTATCTATCTATCTATCTATCTATCTATCTATCTATCTAGCTGTCTGTCTGTCGATATTTGTTTGCAAGCACAGGCACCACTTTTATTCCACGCGGATGGACTAAGGTCATCCCCACAACCCAACCCCGGTTACGCCCTATAGGCCAACCCCTCCCTCCCTCCTTAGACACTTAGTGTACGCTGTTGGCGTCCAGCCGTCCCTTTTTTTGCCCCTACCTGCGCGTTGGAGGTATATAGGCTGACCGTCGTTTCATTTGAACGAAGATTTTTCGCCAGGGACACTAGATGAGTATCGTTAATTTTATACATTAGAGTCCTATGTAGTCACTTCATAGTTAGAGCTTATTTGTGTATGTGTACTGTGTTGTCCTTTATGTGCTGATGAAGGCTAATCGCCGCAACGTCCTTTGTTTGTTTATTGTTATCGATTTTGTAAAGCTAACATAAACTAATTGTTGTTTCTTACCAACTTTTTCTCTTCCCTATAATTTTCTACTCCTTATAAAAACTGTAAAGGATACGCAATCAACCTATATTTTTACATATTTTAAAACTCAGCTACTATATGCCGAAACATCCTACACTGAGAGTGTGCGACGCTTTACACTTAACCCAACAAGCACACAGCAGAAACGTTTACATGCTAAATGTAATAGTCCGGTAAAACAGGAAAATATTCAAACCTTGTTTCACCAACACGAGACAAATTAATCCAAACTTTGAACAACCCGATACACGTGCACATCTGCAGGTAAAACTAAACAAGATAACGTGTAGCCGCTGAGTCGGCCAACATGCAAGGATGCCACGATATAACAATATCCTTGAAACTCAGGTGAAACACACCCAGTTCGACACAGCAGACTAGGAATGTGTGTAGAACTAACCAACGCTCCAGCCCTCCGGCGCCGGATTGTTTACCAGTCGTGTGGCCACAACGTGGATGCCCGTGTGTACCTGCAGGCTCACACACGGCAACCAATCAGAGACGAGAGTTATTGCAATTTGCAAAAACTATCAGTCAATGAAACCTCGAGATAGTTCTGCCATTGAACGAAGTGTTTTTGTGAGTTTTCACCGTTAAACAAACGTTGTTTGGGACAACCAAGTGTTTTTGCGAGTTTCACCGTTAAACAAACGTTATTTGAGACAACCAAGTGTTTCTGTGAGTTTCATCGTTAAACAAACGTTATTTGAATAACCAAGTGTTTAGGTGAGTTTCACCGTTAAACAAACGTTATTTGAGACAACCAAGTGTTTATGTGAGTTTCAACGTTAAACATACGTTATTTGAGAAAACCAAGTGTTGTGAGTTTCACCGTTAGAATACGTTAAACCAAGTGTTTATGGGAGTTTCGCCGTTAAACAAACGTTAAACCAAGTGTTTATGTGAGTTTCACCGTTAAACAACCGTTATTTGAGACAACCACCTGTAATCCGGTGCAGAGGAAACCATCTCTCAGGGAGGGTTAAACAGGGGAAACCATCTCTCAGGGAGGGTTAAAGAGAGAAAACCATCTCTTAGGGAGGGTTAAACAGAGGAAACCATCTCTCAGTGAGGGTTAAACAGAGAAAACCATCTCTCAGGGAGGGTTAAACAGAGAAAACCATCTCTTAGGGAGGGTTAAACAGAGGAAACCATCTCTCAGGGAGGGTTAAACAGAGAAAACCATCTCTCAGTGAGGGTTAAACAGAGAAAACCATCTCTTAGGGAGGGTTAAACAGGGGAAACCATCTCTCAGGGAGGGTTAAACAGAGAAAACCATCTCTTAGGGAGGGTTAAACAGAGGAAACCATCTCTCAGGGAGGGTTAAACAGAGAAAACCATCTCTCAGGGAGGGTTAAACAGAGGAAACCATCTCTCAGGGAGGGTTAAACAGAGGAAACCATCTCTTAGGGAAGTTTAAACAGAAGCAATGCTTCGGTCGACATTTATTATTCACTGAATGTTAATATATGTATTTGTTGAATGATTAATCTATCCTGTATTTGTTGAATGATTAATCTATCCTGTATTTGTTGAATGATTAATCTATCCTGTATTTGTTGAATGATTAATCTATCCTGTAGCGTACAACAGCCACATATTAACTAGCAGAAACAAGGGCAACAGATTCAGTTTTGTCCATCGTACACGACGACACCTGGTTGTTACAGACCTACAAATATAAAGGAAGAAGAAGCGAATCCCTTCCAATCATCTGCCCCCCAACTAAAAAATACGAGGTCCCAAACCGTGTACAACTAAGTCATAATTTTATTGTGTCCTTACGCTAAGCTTAAGTCCATCCTAAGCCCCCGGAATATATGGTGGGGGGAAAAGGGGGGGGGGGGGTACCTAAGCAGACACAGTGAGAGAACCTGGCAGGTTTGCCGGTGGGGGGGGGGGGGGAGATACCTAAGCAGAGACAGTGAGAGAACCTGGCAGGTTTGCCGGTGGGGGGGGGGGGCGAACACTCAAGCAGACAAAGTGAGAGAACCTGGTACGTTTGCCGGTGGGAAAAGGGGGGGGGGGGAGATACCCAAGCAGAGACAGTGAGAGAACCTCGCTGGTTTGCTGGTGGGAAGGGAGGGGGGGGGGATACCCAAGCAGACACAGTGAGAGTACATCGCAGGTTTGCCGGTGAGGGGGGGGGGGCGCGAACACCCAAGCAGACAAAGTGAGAGAACGTGGCAGGTTTGTCAGCACTAGAGCGACACACCCAGTGATGGACTGTGACGTGGCAGGTTTGCCAGCACTAGAGCGACACACCCAGTGATGGACTGTGACGTGGCAGGTTTGCCAGCACTAGAGCGACACACATAGTGATGGACCTGTGACGTGGCAGGTTTGCCAGCACTAGAGCGACACACCCAGTGATGGACCTGTGACGTGGCAGGTTTGCCAGCACTAGAGCGACACACCCAGTGATGGACCTGTGACGTGGCAGGTTTGCCAGCACTAGAGCGACACACCCAGTGATGGACTGTGACGTGGCAGCTTTTGTAGAACGCCTGCCTACACGACCCGGAACTAGTTCAGTGCGGACATTCATCATTCCAGTGTCTTGTTGTCAGAAGGCTCGGGGGACGGGGAGCGGACAGTCTGTGGTCATCAATCAACGTGTGTGTCAGAACCGTAGCAGTGGTCAGCAACTGCTACAGCACGGATGTGGCCAGGGGCTACTATCACTGATTAGCGACCAGAAAATTTACTCTGATGTAGAAGACAAGTCAGGATTTGTATATGGTCCAATAAATAAATAAATATATAGTTAAACATCTGTTAATGCGGTGAGACTTCGAATCGTGAACATGACGCTGATCGACATGACACACAATGATGCGATATTTGACAATTATCTATCACTGTACCACACAGAAACAAGTACACGCCAGTATAATCAAACACATGGGAACATCTATCTCCGCTCTCAGATCCTGCAACATCTTGTATCAAAGCAGTGCCCAGGACCAGACACGGAGAATGTCAGGAGATAGGTAACAATAAGACAAGTGCAAGTGCGGGCTGCGGTGACTGGTGACCTTCCACATGATGCCAGCGGCTTATTCGAAGACGGCTGACCTGTTTCTGAGTTCGTTCAGTGCTCGCAGGAACTGTTGCTGATATCTCTCCGTTTGTACGTGCAACAACTGTCTGTCTCCGTTTGTACGTACAAGAACTGTCTCTGTTCGTTTGTTCGTGCAACAACTGTCTCTCTCCGTTTGTATGTACAACAACTGTCTCTCTCCGTTTGTTCGTGCAACAACTGTCTCTCTCCGTTTCAATGTACAACTGTCTCTGTTCGTGTGTACGTGCAACAACTCTCTCTCCGTTTGTATGTACAAGAACCGTCTCTGTTCGTTTGTTCGTGCAACAACTGTCTCTCTCCGTTTGTATGTACAACAACAACTGTCTCTGTTCGTTTGTACGTGCATTAACTGTCTCTCTCCGTTTTTATGTAAAACAACTGTCTCTCTCTCTGTTTGTATGTACAACAACTGTCTCTCTCTGTTTGTATGTACAACAACTGTCTCTGTTCGTTTGTACGTGCATTAACTGTCTCTCTCCGTTTGTATGTACAAGAACTGTCTCTCTCTGTTTGTATGTACAACAACTGTATGTGTTCGTTTGTACGTGCATTAACGGTCTCTCTCCGTTTGTATGTACAACTGTCTCTCTCCGTTTGTATGTACAACAACCGTCTCTGTTCGTTTGTACGTGCATTAACTGTCTCTCTCTCTGTTTGTATGTACAACAACAGTCTCTGTTGGTTTGTATGTACAACAACTGTCTCTGTTCGTTTGTACATGCATTAACTGTCTCCCTCTGTTTGTATGTACAACAACTGTCTCTCTCCGTTTGTATGTACAACAACTGTCTCTGTTCGTTTGTACGTGCATTAACTGTCTCTCTCTGTTTGTATGTACAACAACTGTCTCTCTCTGTTTGTATGTTGTGGTGGGTAACTTCGCTTTAACTAGCGAATGCACTATGTGCACTTAACATAGGGAACAACAAACAGTAAATCTTAATAGGGGTTTTTATTACCCCCAGCCTTGCTGGTTAAATTAGAGGATTTGGGGTTTGCCCACATCTTATTCCCTGCTGTAATTAATTGTATATTTAAATGTATTTAAATTACACTAGCTTTTGTTCACTGACACACGTACAGTTACAATGAAACTTCAGAAAACTGTAAGAACATTAAAACTACATTTATTTTGAAAATTCAAATGATAACTAAATAAAATGCTGTGGTTAAAATTATCCTGTTATATAAGGTAAGTGGTCAACTGTCCACTTAGCTAATGCTTAGGTGTATGTTGTCAGCTTCTGACTAAGCTTCGGAAACACATCAGGCAGGCCGAATCTTCCAGTCCAGTCCGGACAATCGGGTATCTGCAGCTAAGCTTAGGATCTACTTCTGGACTACCATCTGGAATACAATCTGGAACTAGAACAATAGAACAGTCCTTATACAAACAGTCAGGAAGGTTCTAACTGGAGACAACAATACCTCCAGTCTTTAAACTGTTACACTACACACATATATATGGAGTAGGATAGTAACAGGTGTTCACATTCTACTGGTATAGAATGGGAATGTATACAGAACATGGTCCATAATCCTGATGGGGAAATATTTAGGAAACCAGTTTCATGAATACTCACAAGAACAAGAGTTTACATCACACAAAAAGAAAGGACATTCCTCAGTGTAAATTGTTCTGCTGTCTGCACACTAGTACTCCTTTAAAGGGTTAACATGCTTACACACACAGACATACACAGTCATATTTCACAATATTCTCATTTTAACCACATGGGTTCACATCACAATGAATGAGAAACAGGGAGTGAGTTTACCAAGACCAGGAACTCATAACAGGTGCTTTGCACTGTTTGAAAACAAATGGGATTGACATATCTCTATCAATATACTGGGTGATGAGATAGATGTCAAAATACAATCATAGATGACAATGGGCTTTCCATCTGTCACAGTATTAACATAAAATATACAACACTCACTCCAGTTTAAATCTAAATCCACACATGTGCTAATCTTATTCAGCAGAGTTTAGAAGTGGTGAGGGGTGAAATATAATTATTACATTTGTAAGGCCAGCTGCTGTAAAACTGAAATGTATTCCTAGTAATAGGGAAATATATCTACAACAATAATAATTACAAGCAGGGGCCATACATCTCTTTTCTGCTTCTTCTTCTCTGACAGTGTGAATATTAAATTCAGCCTCACTGTGTTATTCACTTTCCAAGCTCTTAAACTAGTCTCAGAATTATCTGGACTAACTCTAAATTAAAGCAAGACAGTGATTTATTAAGCTAATATCACCATGAGGTAAAATCAACTTAGAAGGGATTAGGTATAATAAATATACACTTCATTCCTTTTTAATTGTCCCACCATGCTGGAAACCGGAACTGGCCGAGATTTCACATGAGGACATAATTATCACTTAATTAATATAAGTATAATAATTGAAAATACCAATGCACCTTTCTAGTAGCAAATAAACATTAATTCAATCATCAAATCGATAATATGTTTGCATACATGTACATACTAGATCATAAACGTGGTTAGTGANATAATATTATCTAAACAAAGCACTTTTTAAGAGGACAGAAACAGCTGTCCAGACCAGCTCGTCACATATGTACAACAACTGTCTCTCTCCGTTTGCATGTACAACGACTGTCTCTGTTGGTTTGTACGTGCATTAACTGTCTCTCTCTGTTTGTATGTACAACAACTGTCTCTGTTCGTTTGTTCGTGCATTAACCGTCTCTCTCTGTTTGTATGTACAACAACTGTCTCTATTCGTTTGTACGTGCATTAACTGTCTTTCTCTGTTTGTATGTACAATAACTGTCTCTGTTCGTTTTTTCGTGCAACAACTCTCTCTCCGTTTGAATGTACAAGAACTGCATCTCTTCGTTTGTTGGTGCAACAACTGTTCTCTCCGTTTGTATGTACAAGAACTGTATCTGTTGGTTTGTTCGTGCAATAACTGTTTCTCTCCCTCGTATTTGTGGGTGCCGCTTTAGTGGGCGGGAACAAAGGGGGGAAAGAGGGGGCGGGGGTGGGAGAGGGTGCTCATCAAGTGGCTTGAGTCTCCAGGTCCCAGCGCCCCGGTACTGATCACTGAAATGGCGGGAAATGTCCAAACATCATGGAGTCGACAAGGATCTTTATATGTGTTGGATCTTCTGAGGTTGTGTGTGGAGTTGGATATCTCGCTGCTGTCCTGACTGTACAGGGTTCGGATCCTAAGAAACCGCAATGAGCGAGTGCATAGTCACGCGCAGACACTGGCAATAACTCTTATACATTACTCTGGAACTAAGTATATACACATGCACACATAAAACATACACATACATGCATAAAACATACACATACATGGTTAAAACATACACATGAACACATAAAACATACATATGCATGCATAAAACATACACATACATGCAAAAAACACACATGCACACATAAAACATACATATGCATGCATAAAACATACACATACATGCTTAAAACATGCACATGCACATATAAAACATACATATGCATGCATAAAACATACACATACATGCTTAAAACATACACATGCACACATAAAACATACACATACATGCATAAAACATACACATATATGGTTAAAACATACACATGCACACATAAAACATACACATACATGGTTAAAACATACACATGCACACATAAAACATAAACATACATGGTTAAAACATACACATGCACACATAAAACATACACATACATGCTTAAAACATACACATGCACACATAAAACATACACATACATGCATAAAACATACACATACATGGTTAAAACATACACATGCACACATAAAACACACATACATGCATAAAACATACACATACATGCTTACAACATACACATGCACACATAAAACATACATATGCATGCATAAAACATACAAACACACATAAAACATGCACATAAAACATACACATAAAACATACACATAAAACATACACATAAATGCATAAAACATACACATACACACATAGAACATACACATACACACATAAAACATTCACATTCACACATACAACATTCACATACACACATAAAACATTCACATACACACATAAAACATTCACATACACACATAACACATTCACATACAAACATAAAACATACTTCTCCAAAACCCAAATCTGCGACGGTCTAGTAGTTTTCTAAACACACAAGCTAACATACAGACCGTTTCACCATATATGGCCATCTTGTTTAGAGAGTCATTTTGGTTATTAAGGTAAATAACAGGAAAGAAACGATGACAGACACGGATTAGCTTTAAACAACCTTGGACGGAAATTGGACTTATAAAAAATATACTTTTAAAACTAGATTATCTATTTTTATTTCTAATGTTATTTAGATTCTAACACATTCCAGTAAAAGTATGGAGAACCACCGAGGACACGGAACAAAAGTCAAATGCACTCGGGGAAAAAAAAACTGTTAAGGAAATAGGTGAAAATAGATCGGGATAGTTTCTTAAAAAGGTGAAACAATCAGAGAAATGTCTGGAAAACCGTTGATATTAACAGTCATAAGACAAAGAAGATGGGGCTATCTAAGGCACACATTGAGGGAGGTAGACACAAAATCATCAGACATGTACTACACTGGGAAACACATGGAGCGAGGTAAGGACACGTCCAAGTCAGGTACAAATATTGATGAGCGAGTCGTAGTGAGTTCCATATACAAACTATAACAACAAGGTCGAACAAGATACGGGGAAAAGTAATGGGATTCCCCCCCCCCCCCCCCCACTTTTCCCCGTGACGCTTGAACGTCTCAAATGCACAATCGGGCGATGTATGAATAATGAGTGAATATATAGATGAGTGAATGAATGAATATACAGAAAGATGAAAGCATGAATGAATGCAACAGTATGACAATAGACAATTTCTCTTACCCGTAACTTAGGCGCCATCTTGACCCCAATAGATGGCTGGCTCCGTGAAGGCTGAAAAGGACAAATACATCAGACATGATCAATTCATTAGTTCATTCATTATTCACTCAAGTAAAGGTAAAGTCGGGACATGTGAACCAGCGTCACTGCACACGGTTATAAAACATAAGTGCTCTACCACCAGTACGGACAGCTGAAAAGAAACTGTCCGCCTGTGTCGTCATCCGCACGCAACTCCGTAGCTACAGCAACGTTCCTCCAGTTACCCCAGAGTGTTAACTCAGGTAACCATTTCCTAGAGGCTGGGTGAAACCCGGGAACCGACCAGTTTCGAACACCGGCCCTGTTCTGCAGCAAATCGCAGCTGGATTTAAAAGCGAGTCTCCTTCGACTGCGCTGACGCGGCCCCGTATATTCACTGAAATATTCGGTAATTCACACATTCATTATTTCTGAGACATGTTGACCTAAATCACACAAGAACGAAGTCTGCTCTAGACAGCTACAGCTCAAGTGATCGACACCGCCTCCCAAATCGCTGAGACCGTCTCACTAGTACAAAGTCAGAGCCGACACCACTCGGGGTCTGCCACACAAACATGCCACAAGCACAGGACCTGCACAGCTTTCGGGCACACGTCCGAGACCCCCTTGACGCCCGAGACCCCTTCGACGCCCGAGACACCTTCGACCCCCGCGACGCCCTCGACCCCCGCGACGCCCTCGACCCCCGCGACGCCCTCGACCCCCGAGACGCCTGAGATCCCCGCGACGCCCTCGACCCCCGAGACGCCCGAAATCCCCTTGACGCCCGAGACCCCCGAGACCCCCGAGACCCCCATGAAGCCCTCGACCCCCACGACGCCCGAGACCCCCGAGACCCCTCGACGCCAGAGACCCCCCGAGACGCTTGACCCTACCGACCTCAATTCCCTTACTTGTTGAGTGTGCTGTGGTCATGATTAGCTTCCGTTTGTGCTACGGTTAATCAGGTGATCAAAGTTCCAACTTCATAACAGTCGAGCCAGGCCACAGTAGCCCCGTTCCTGTGCTTACGAAAACCACACATAATGTCCATCCCTTGACTCACACTGCTGTCCTAGCAAACCACACATAATGTCCATCCCTTGACTCACACTGCTGTCCTAGCAAATCCAAAAGATTGCGCACATATTAAATGCAGCAGTTAAAAATGCCAGCACAAACAGTCGACATTAGAAATGCAGTTCATAGCCGAAGCACAGTAGTAGTCACATCAGATCTGTAGCTGCACACGCACTTAGTCGCATAAGGACTACAAATTCTCTGACAACAAGCCAGCTTCCTGAATCTGAAGGTCTTAACCCAAACCACGTGCAATGAGTCGAAAAGCATTCCAAATTAAATCGGCAGCTCACAGTGTCGCGTCACGCACTTCAAGGAAAATGCAACAGCTAACTTTTGTCCGAAGCAAACAACAGCCATGACTGAAAACAGTAAACCTGCCTATCCTGCAAACTGACTGGGAAAATTATCCCCTTCCGTCACACGCTTTTAATAATGTCTGTATGCTGGATTGTGATGACTCTTAGTTCCATCAAACCGCCGATATTATACATTAAAGATGAGTCAAAGGGATGTAAACCAACCTAGCTGTCTGCATTCGGGAAGAAAATAACGTAAGACACAGACTGTTATTTCAAATGATTGTTACTCCTCTTTGGATATCACAGAATCTGCGCGATCAATGAATTAAAAACAAATTTCCTATATGTGCACACAAGAACGCACACACACACACACACACACACACACACACACTGGACTAGGGGCTATTATGTAACCGTTTCGTGGAGCCCCAGTAACACTGTCGTACAGTTAGTGAGAATTTGCACCTCTCTGAATGTCATCCTTGAGAGCGTAATCCTACATATAGTAGCTGCAAGACAGTCACAGATTACGTGGTACTTTACCGCACAGCGTGAGTACTTTCCTACAGGTGCGTATAGTTTCTAACATGTGAGCACTCTCCTGAAAAACTAAGATTCGGTTGTTATCTATCTTGGAATTTAGAACAGTCATAAATGGGTGAATGGCGGTCGTCATCATATCCTTTGCCTGTAGAGAAATGCTAGTTACACAAGACTGCAAGTCGTTATAGGTTTAACGTCTGAGACGTGACACACAAGACAAGTCATGATCTGTCTGAGACGTGACACATGAGACAAGTCATCACTTGTCTGAGACGTGACACAAGAGACAAGTCCTCACCTGTCTGAGACGTGACACACGAGAAAGTCATCACCTCACCTTTCTGACAGCAAGTAGTAGTAGTCTTAAAGGTCTCAAGCTGAGTTTGAACCTTCGAGGTGAGTGTGGTGACGTCATAGTGACACGACCAGTGAGTGTGGTGACGTCATGGTGACACGACTAGATGGTAAGTCATAACTTCTTGCTCCAACAATATTGCACTGCACGTGAATGCACACACTCACGCGCCCATATCCATGAGAGACATACTTATGTTATAGACGCAATATAATACCAGAGGTTTAGGTTTAGTGTCAACTTCTCGCTGTACAAATTACTATGTATCGACCATACTGCTGGCGCATATGTCAGAGCAGTGGGGAGCTAATCAGTGGGTGGACAACCTCTAGGGTTGCACCTGAAACATGAACACTTGACTCTAGTCTGAAATTCCAACAACAGCAAATCCCAGACAGCCAGATCAACAGTATGGGGGGGGGGGGGGGGGAAGGGCTTCGATGTTAGGGGACACTCGACTGTAGTGGGCACTCGACGGTAAGAAGTCGCCTTCCTTTCTGGTTCTCACCGCTCCCAGCTGCTGCCTCGGGGTGTGACCACCATAAGATAAAACAATCTCAACCAGGACGGCAAGCAAGAAGTGCAAAGTCAAAGACAGCTTGTTCAAGCTCCTGACAGGTTACAATTGTGGCACCCGTGACAGACACGGCTGCTAGACGTCATCTGCAGTCACAGGTGGAAAAGAAACTAAAATAAACGCCGCCCCCCCCCCCCCTTGCCCCCATGGGGGGGGGGGTTACCCTAAACAATTAACATTCAGTAGGAAGCCAACACAAATGGCCGAAATCCCGTTCTACAGTATACAAGTTATACCAGGGCACACGGCGGCTATAGAGTCACGTGCTACCTAGCTGGAACAGAGGTTGCGAACCGCCAGTACAGGCTCACTGTAATCCTTCTATTGAAGTAGACCATCGAATTTGCACTACACAGGAAATGGCTATCAGTGAGCCCTCTCCGTTCTTATTCGAAACTGTTACAGTCTACAAACACTAAGTTCAATCACAGATTCATGCTTTTTGACAATAAGAAGAAACTCCAGAGGGAAGCATGTACAGCAGGAGTTTACCAATCATTAGTTTGTTTGTTGTTTGTTTTAGTATCCAGAAGATATGAGTTGTTAACCCTTAGGCTCGGTATTATGGATATCGCAACCTTTCGGCCTTGATTCCATTGTAAATACCGTAAATCTGGGAGAAAATGTGGCTTTTCTGCCTACCCCCGGTAGTGAACCCGGACCACAAGGAGTTCGTCACCCGCTCACCGCGGTTTAGCCAACTACGCTACAGAGCCGGGCACCAATCGTCAGTAGAAGTAATCTCTCGTCGACAAATGTTTCGGCCCACAAGCTCCAAGACATTTTCAGAGAATGGGCCCACCTGATTTCATGAACCTCAAGGCTGGTTTCCCTGCTGCACGTATTACCGGATGTTCTCGAGCAGGGACAAGACGAGATTGGTGACTGTGACAACATAGACCATCTAATCATAAATGTGACCTTTTTCTAAAGTCTTCTCCCCTTGACCTCCCCCACCCTTTCCAGATTTGCAATCAGCAGGATTAACATCTTAAGGATGGCAATCTTCTTCTGACACTGCCTGCCGTGGGACGTTGGCGGTCATGTCACTGACACTGCCTGCCGTGGGACGTTGGCGGTCATGTCACTGACACTGCCTGTCGTGGGACGTTGGCAGTCATGTTACTGCCTGCCGTGGGACGTTGGCAGTCATGTCACTGCCTGCCGTGGGACGTTGGCAGTCATGTCACTGCCTGCCGTGGGACGTTGGCAGTCATGTCACTGACACTGCCTGTCGTGGGACGTTGGCAGTTATGTCACTGCCTGCAGTGGGACGTTGGCAGTCATGTCACTGCCTGCAGTGGGACGTTGGCAGTCATGTCACTGACACTGCCTGCCATGGGACGTTGGCAGTCATGTCACTGCCTGCCGTGGGACGTTGGCCGTCATGTCACTGAAACTGTCTGCTGTGGGACCTTGGCAGTCATGTCACTGACACTGCCTGCCGTGGGACGTTGGCAGTCATGTCACTGACACTGCCTGCCGTGGGACGTTGGCAGTCATGTCACTGCCTGCCGTGGGACGTTGGCAGTCATGTCACTGCCTGCCGTGGGACGTTGGCAGTCATGTCACTGACACTGCCTGCCGTATGACGTTGGCAGTCATGTTATTGACACTGCCTGCCATGGGACGTTGGCAGTCATGTCACTGCCTGCCGTGGGACGTTGGCAGTAATGTCACTGCCAGCCGTGGGACGTTGGCAGTCATGTCACTGCCTGCCGTGGGACGTTGGCAGTCATGTCACTGCCTGCCGTGGGACGTTGGCAGTCATGTCACTGCCTGCCGTGGGACCTTGGCAGTCATGTCACTGCCTGCCGTGGGACGTTGGCAGTCATGACACTGCCTGCCGTGGGACCTTGGCAGTCATGTCACTGCCTTCTGTGGGACGTTGGCAGTCATGTCACTGCCTGCCGTGGGACCTTGGCAATCTTGTCACTGACACTGCCTGCCATGGGACGTTGGCAGTCATTTCACTGACACTGCCGGCCGTGAGACGTTGGCAGTCATGTCACTGACACTGCCGGCCGTGAGACGTTGGCAGTCATGTCACTGACACTGCCTGCCGTGGGACGTTGGCAGTCACGTCACCGACACTGCCGGCCGTGGGACGTTGGCAGTGATGTCACTGACACTCCATGCCGTAGGACCTTGGCAGTCGTGTCACAACCTTCTCTCCCGTGCCCTTTTAGTCAATTTAGACACTGAATGTCTTTCATGCCATGATGTCAAACTGTACAGCATCTCCCCTCGGTCTCATTCTGCCTCTATTTCCCTCCAACTTCACCAACGTCACGAGCAACTACATTTTTCACCTTCTTAAGACGTGACCAAAGAATGCAGATTCTCTCCATGTGACGTGGCTGGACGAAAATCAAACTATTATAAACCCAGCTGAACCGCATAGCCATATAGCCCAGTTAAATGAGGCCTCCCCAAACGATCCAGAGCCACATGTAGTCCAGTGTGGCTGCGTTAAATCACAACTCTTATTTGGAAGGACAAATTATTACAAACATTTATAGAAAAGACCCAAAATGAATTTCTCTGTTACAGGAAACATAACAAAAGTTGTCTAGATAATTTCCGTTACCCTTCACATCCTACCTATTAGGGCACTGAAGAAAACAACAACTATCTGAAGAATGAATGACAACCACACACCGATCCCATAGAAGGAAGCCACAAAAGAACGCTACACACGCAATCCAACTGTTCAACCTACAAACAACACAACGTGTCTATGAGTCTGATTCCGTGTATTTAGTTAGCCTTACCAATTACCGTAGAGTCTCTGATAAACCCCGTATCAAGTTACAGGCAGAATCGATCAGCGAACTCTCCCGTAGGGCAGTCTGTTGTCTCCGTGCACTCTCCGGCTCCATGTCTTCACACCAAGGCTAATTGGTTATATTATGTATGTTTGTGTGCAGGAGGGCCTGCATGCTTTTTCTAGCTACATTTGATCATATTTATCTCATTAATAGTCTAAACATCCTGGCTACATTTTATCACAGTCATCTCAATAATAGTCTAAACATCCTGGCTACATTTTATCACAGTCATCTCATTAGTAGTCCAAACATCCTGGCTACATTCCAGCACACTCATCTCATTAATAGTCTAAACATCCTGGCTACATTTTATCACACTCATCTCATTAGTAGTCTAAACATCCTGGCTACATTTTATCACAGTCATCTCATTAGTAGTCCAAACATCCTGGCTACATTCCAGCACACTTATCTCATTGGTAGCCTAAACTACTCTTAAAGATCATGGCAAAAATATATCACAATCGAATCTTCCATAATCTGAATACGCCGGAGACCTTTAATCATTTGGTTCCTTTCTCCCTATGCCCTGTGCCCACCTGTAGCAGACCAGATCATGCCTGTGGTTTGTTCCGTGTAAGCTATCTTCTGGGTTTGGGGACAATGCTATGTAAGCTGTCTTCTGGGTTTGGGGACAATGCTATGTAAGCTGTCTCTACGTATTGCGGATAGTTCTATGTAAGCCGTCTCTACGTATTGCGGATAGTTTTATGTAAGCTGTCTCTACGTATTACGTAAGCAGTTTTTGTGGGACTGTGGACAATGCTTCTCAGAAGACTACAAACAACTGTGTCTGTCAAATTGTCAAATCTATAAACTGTTAAACATGTTTATAGACAAACCTTTTCTTCGTGCCTCATTGGTCGACAGTCTGTAGGATACGTCTCTCGTGTCTATAGTACTTCATCTGTACCACAAGTCTGCAGTAAAATCTATAGTCTATCACATAGGTCTAAAGTCAGATCAGTGTAACTTATCTCATCGGTTTACAATCAAGTCTAAGTAATTCCTCTTAAAAGTCTATGATGCACCGGGCTAGAGTTACAGAACTAACTTTGACAGTCTTGAGTTTGTTACATCTTAATGCAACAAACACAGACCGGAGTATAAAGTAGGCCGCATGTGCGACGTGTGCCCCGATCAGTCGGATTCGATGTTTGATATGGATGTTTACAAATAAGACACCAATCTATCGGCCCCTAATCACCCTCAACGATGACAGTGGTTGGAAACGTCTTGTATGCCAGATGTTGCACGTCTTGTAATCTGTCGTCTTGTACACACGCCAGAACCCCTGGAACACGTCTTGTAAACGCCAGAACCCTGGGACACGTCTTGTACACAATGGAACCATGGGACACGTCTTGTACACACTAGAACCCTGGAACACATCTTGTACACGCTAGAACCCTGGGACACGTCTTGTAGATATTGGAACCATGGGACACGTCTTGTACACATTAGAACCCTGGGACACGTCTTGTACACACTGAACCCTGGGACACGTCTTGTACACGCTAGAACCCTGGGACACGTCTTGTACATGTTAGAACCCTGGTACACGTCTTGTACACACTATAACCTTGGGACACGTCTTGTACACGCTAGAACCCTAGGACACGTCTTGTACACGCTAGAACCCTGGGACACGTCTTGTACACGCTTGAACCCTGGGACACGTCTTGTACATGCTAGAATCCTGGGACACGTCATGTACACGCTTGAACCATGGGACACGTCTTGTACATACTAGAACCCTGGGACACGTCTTGTACACACTATAACCTTGGGACACGTCTTATACAAGCTAGAACCCTGGTACACGTCTTGTACACGCTAGAACCCTGGGGCAAGTCTTGTACATGCTAAACCCCTGGTACACGTCTTGTACATGCTAGAACCCTGGTACATGTCTTGTACATGCTAGAACCCTGGTAGACGTCTTACACACGCTAGAACCCTGGGAAACGTCTTATACACGCTAGAACCCCGGGACACGTCTTGTACATGCTAGAACCCTGGGACACGTCTTGTACACGCTTGAACCCTGAGACACGTCGTGTACATGTTAGAACCCTGGGACACGTCTTGTACACACTAGAACCCTGGGACACGTCTTGTACACGCTAGAACCCTGGGACACGTCTTGTACACGCTAGAACCCTGGGACAATTCTTGTACACTCTAGAACCCTGGGACAATTCTTGTACACGCTAGAACCCTGGTACACTTCTTGTACATGCTAGAACCCTGGTACATGTCTTGTACATGCTAGAACCCTGGGAGACGTCTTACACACGCTAGAACCCTGGGAGACGTCTTACACACGCTAGAACCCTGGGACACGTCTTGTACACGCTTGAATCCCGGGACACGTCTTGTACACGCTAGAACCCTGGGATACGTCTTGTACACGCTATAACCCTGGGAGACGTCTTGTACATGCTAGAACCCTGGGACACGTCTTGTACGCTAGAACCCTGGTACATGTCTTGTACACGCTAGATCCCTGGGACACGTCTTGTACATGCTAGAACCCTGGGACACGTCTTGTACATGCTAGAACCCTGGGACACGTCTTGTACATGCTAGAAACCTGGGGCACGTCTTGTACATGCTAGAACCCTGGGACACGTCTTGTAGACGCTAGAACCCTGGTACACGTCTTGTACATGCTAGAACCCTGGGACACTTCTTGTACATGCTAGAACCCTGGGACACGTCTTGTACATGCTAGAACCCTGGGACACGTCTTGTATATGCTGGAACCCTGGGACACGTCTTGTACAGGTTAGAACCCTGGTACACGTCTTGTACACACTATAACCTTGGGACACGTCTTGCACACGCTAGAACCCTGGGACACGTCTTGTACACACTATAACCTTGGGACACGCATTTTACACGCTAGAACCCTGGGACACGTCTTGTACACGCTTGAACCCTGGGACACGTCTTGTACACGCTTGAACCCTGGGACACGTCTTGTACACGCTTGAACCCATGGACACGTCTTGTACATGCTAAAACCCTGGGACACGTCTTGTACACGCAACACTCAGGTTCTGGAACAGGAATGCAGTCCAGAAGTGGACGAACAACCAGAACTTTCCGCCGGAGTTCACAGCCGGTGAAAGCGAAGAAGAAGAAGTAACTATAAAATTAACTATAAGATATGTACTATTTATCAATTTTGGTTTTTTTTTTTTTGTGCCTTATATTGCTTGGGTTTTTGGTCAGCTTAGCTTCGGGTTTGACAAAAATCCCATTGTCAACCCTCCCATGCTTGGCTGTCCGCGCGTGGCTGCTATAGATCCATTTCTTACATTCAATGCTGGGAACCTTCGGGCGTTCTAATTTTTTTGCAAACCTTTGTTAACTCCTCTACATATTTAACGGCTGCGTACAACGACAAGATTGTGACAGTCATCCTGTGGGGGCCTTGTTTTAGGTCGCTCAATGTGCGGGACTGTTTGTTTCGCGGCGGTGTGACTGAGGACTGACTTGGTAATAACACAGATGAACAGTGCAACAGCTAGCGGATAGCCAACTAAAACAGGAACCAGGACCCATCAAAACCAGAACTTAGGCAACAAATGAACAAACTCAGGTGTAATTGCTCACCACAAGGAAGATAAATAAATAAGATAGCAAAGGAACCGTCCTTGAAAAAGCAGGCCTTCAGGCGGCTAAAAAAGGACTAAGCTTGGAATTTTTGTTTGATTTTATACGATACGACACGATGCTGGGTGGACATGGGAGCCAAGGTCATTTTTGAAAGAGAAAAAAATCCGACCTGACCTGATTCCCAGAAATGAACACACCTGCTGTGTTTGCCCTGTTGTTAACACTGTCACCGACCCATTATAAAAACAGGCCGTGTACTACCAGTGGGCTCATGTTTTCTTCTACCATATAGAACGGAGAGTTGGGGGAGGGGGAGTAGAAGATTGAGAGAAAGTTGAGAAAGAGAGGGAGCAGGAGGAGGAGAGAGGAAGAAAAAAAAAGAGACTAAGAAAAGAAAGTCGGCACTGAGACATGGGGAAAAAGAAAGAAAAGGAAAAAGAAAGGAAGAAGAGGAGAGTTACCAGGGGAAGAAGGTAGCAGGAAGGGGGTGCGGCCATCCCGGTATCATCACTGTCCGGGGGGGGGGGGGGTGCGGCCATCCCGGTATCATCACTGTCCGGGGGGGGGGGGGTGCGGCTATCCCGGTATCATCACTGTCCGGGGGGGGGGGGTGCGGCCATTCCGGTATCATCACTGTCCGGGGGGGGGGGGGTGTGCGGCCATCCCGGTATCATCACTGTCCGGGGGGGGGGGGGGGGTGCAACCACCTTAGGGGTTATTACTGTGCGGAGATACGACCACCCCGGGTGACATCGCTGTTGCGGGAGGGGGGGGGGGGGGTCGGTATTTGTTAATTAGGTCACGTCAACTGACATTGGCACATTTATATGATCTTTATCTTCGCCTTGCCAGGACACACAATATGATATGTATTAAGCCAGACTCGCTGGCAGACAACTGTAAATGTATAAGGTTTTTGGTGTAAAATATTCAGCCTGCGGACATTTTCATATGTTAAATAGGCGCATATCGTAGTGTATGTAATTGAAACATGCATAAACGGTTAGGCCTCATTGTCCCGCTTCTAGCAATATATGGTTGCTAAGGGATTCGTTCAAAAACAAAACAGTTATGGCCGTAAAATGCAAACATTGAGTCATTTCATCTTACTGGGTCGCAGCCGGGAATCTATGTTTTGTGTATTTCCACTACAATTTTTCTGTGGTGGTATCCGCCACTAAAATGTTAATATATCCGCTTAGAATCGACTTACATGCTTAAATGAGGTACCATTGGATTTATAATTTTAATCTTTATCTAGCTGTCATGGTTTCGTAAGTCAAAACCCAAAATATAAAACTTCACTAGCCTCACTACAACAGAAACTAACAACACTTAATACAACTAGCAATAATACTAACCTGTTCAACAACAGTACAACAACAGTACAACAACAGTACAACAACAGTACAACAACAGTACAACAACAGTACAACACCATTTCACTTTGTAATTCACCGCAGCTGCAGTAGTTCAGCTTGTCAGTTTACACCCGACAACGATTCCCATCTCACTCACAAACCCATACAACCACACAAATGCATATTAGGATGTTTCCTAAAGCTGTGAACCCAACAAGATGAGGCGTGTTCTAGACCCGATACAAGGAAAATACTCAACGTGTGTTGTAATCTGATTGGTACTTGCAGATAACAGAGACCACAAGTTCGGTGGGAAACAGAACATGTCCACAGATAAGATGTTCCTAGTGTGCAAACACAGACACCAGTTTCCTCTCCATGGGGCACTGAGTGGACTTCATCAAAGATAGGACTAGTAAGTTAGACATGTGGATAAACGGAGCATCTACTGTGGATATATGGTGCATCTACTGTTGATAAACGGAGCATCTACTGTGGATATATGGTGCATCTACTGTGGATAAACGGAGCATCTACTGTGGATAAACGGAGCATCTACTGTGGATATATGGAGCATCTACTGTGGATAAACGGAGCATCTACTGTGGATATATGGAGCATACATTGTAGATATATGGAGTAACCATTGTAGATATATGGAACAACCATTGTAGATATATGGAGCAACCATTGTATATATATATGGAGTAACCATAGTGGTTGCAGAGACTGTAAATATCACTCTTTCTTGTTTTAATGCGGGCAAGCACGTGTATACTTAAACACACACAAACACCTACATTTGTACCTTAAAGTATCCCCCCCCCCCACCCTCACACACATATATATTTCCAAAGAGAAATAATAATCACACACACATACACACACACACTTGCACGCACACTGAAACAGACAAAAAAGACAGACATCTATAAAGACAGGTAGAAACACAATCGGGCTGTCATCAAACTTGTGATACTAACCTTGTTAGACAAGTGAATCCTGCGGAGCAGGGCGTCCTTGCAGCAGACTCGATATTCCTCTTCTAAGTTGATATATTTCTCTCGGATACGCCTGTCAGTGGAGAAAGGAGACATGTCTCAACAGACAGGATCAAATACACATGTCTGTCTGAACAGACAGGATCAAATACATGTCTGTCTCAACAGACAGGATCAAATACATGTCTTTCTCAACAGACAGGATCAAATACATGTCTGTCTCAACAGATAGGATATAATACACATGTCTGTCTCAACAGACAGGATCAAATACATGTCTGTCTCAACAGACAGGATCGAATACACATCTGTCTTAACAGACAGGATCAAATACATGTCTGTCTCAAGACATAAGATAGTATACACATATCTGTCTCAACAAACAAGACAATGTATTGTCTGTCCCAACAAACAAGACAGTGTGCACAAAGACAACGTGCGTGTCTGTCTCAGTAAACATGACAGCGCCCAGACAGGTCGGGTTGTCACCTCCTGGTAGCTAGAGGTTTAGCCGTCCATTCTGAGATGTATTTTTAAAAAAAACATCCTAACCTGGAAGACATCAGATACCAGACAGCCTGAGCAACCTGGTCAAAAGTGACATAAGGGCTGCTGTATAAGGCTGCTGTAGCGCGCTGCTGTATAAGGCTGCTGTAGCGCGCTGCTGTATAAGCTACAGTAGCCAGGTATTGCCTGCAGTTGCATGTAGAGAAGGATGTTCATTCTCACAACTACAAGCGCTGCTTGTGAACATCAATATGGGACCAGAAACCGATGCAAAAATGTCAAAGTTTCAGAGATGTCGGGTCATAGGTCATAGGTCACAGGTACATGCACACGTTACTCATTCCGTAGGTCAGAATGCAGCAGCAAGAAATATGTTATGTACGCTTCAATGTTGAGTCTCACTACACCGTAAAAGGGTGAATAACTGATAAAATCATACTAATGGGGAATTGTTTCCCTTTAGTCTCATGCTGGTTTGTTAAATTGTAAACATATAATACGCACTGTTATTCAAATCCTTTTTTCTACATTAACAGACACACACACACACACAAATTAAAAATTTAGCACCATATACCTGATACAGCCACTGTCACAAATAGGCTGTTTGTTTTCTTTTATTTTGCATTTCCAGTCATCTGCGCCTCTCTTCCGCCCCAACCCTCAATATTTAGACGCGCAGGCACTTATCACGACTGATCTGTGTAGTTCACTGTCTATATCTGTCTGTCAATCTATCTCCATCTCTGCCTCGCCTCGTATCTCTAGTTCACGCATTGTACATAATTAACATTGTACTGGAATACTTTCCCTCACATTCTGTCTATCCATAAATCTATTTCTGTAGTTTGATCACTGGATTCTGTTGTACATTCTGTATCTATGCATATCTGCACATCTGTTCACTCTTCCGTTACAAAATATCACCCAATAATCAACAGATCATAGTTTGTAAATTCATTCACAGTCTAAATCTCTCTCCCTTTCCCCTCTTCTCTCTCTCTCTCTCTCTCTCTCTCTCTCTCTCTCTCTCTCTCTCTCTCTCTCTCTCTCTCTCTCTCTCTTAAACTGTTGGTTTATCAATTTCTCTGTCCACCCATCTACACATTCACTCATTTATTTGTCCGAATGTTAGTCAATCAGTGAGTAATCCAGTCAGCCGGTCTGTCTCTGGGCCCTAAAATATAACATAAACATGACAAGGAAAAATTGTGCAGCAAATTCTGTAAGTACATTAAGTACACCGTCTGTGGCTTAGGCGTTGCCAACACGCTTCATAATGCCAGGGAGCCGGGGTGGGGAGGGGGGGGGGTAGTAAAATATACCAAGCAACAATAGCAAGTAAACAACAACAAATTCGCTGCAACACTTACTTGACATTTTCTGCCAGCACCTCGATCTCCACCTTCAGGATACAACAAAGGTCGACAACTTATTAGATTCTGTGTGTAACATGTTTTCATTTGTAATTGTTCCCCTTTCAAATTAATCGAATCTTGTTCACGTAATTCCGCTGACTTTAACCTTTAACACCGGATGCAAACTAGATAGAAAGTTCTAGTTGTTCGTCCACCTCTGAACTTTGTTTCTTCTTCTTCTTCTTCTTCTTCTTCTTCTTCTTCTTCTTCTTCTTCTTCTTCTTCTTCTTCTTTGCTTACCGGATGTAAAATCCGGTGGATAGGTAGGTAGGTAAGTTGTACCCTGCAAGGACATCACACAAGCCATAAAGATCTGGTGACACAAAGTGCAGCAATGCGAATGAGGATCACTGTGGAGAGGTCCAGAAAACTCCTTCATCCGTTAGGCCCTATTTAAAGACTGAATATATTGATGACTTCAAAATAAAAATTGCATCCTACAAGGGGACGACGATGAGTACTCGAAAGTTATAGCTGCTCGTCATCTTCTGGACCTTAGTTGTATTCAAGAGCTCGAAATCTGCATGTACATCCGTTTTACATTTCTGCCGTATCTCTATATAGACTGTTGGTTTCACGCCTCTCAAGCATACTCACTATGACTTAGAAAGAAACACTCCTAATTAGCGGCCTTTTACAACATGCTAATGGCGGTCACTGGTTTTATTCCACCCCCCCCCCCCCCCCCCAACTCCCACCCCAACCCCCATATGAGGCTTCTGAACGTCGACAGCGATAAACGAAATCGTATCATGGGTCTTTTCAATCGTTGGTTGTGCTGCGACAACCATTTATACTTATATCTCCACCTGCTGGTTTGCATCTTGGGAAAACCCTCCATAATCATGGTAGCTCGGTAACTCTTTGGGTACCAAGCAACTGTTAAACTCTCGAAAAGCTCTTGGAAGCAAAGGCGACCGGCGTCATGGTGACCACAGCACTCATTCAGTAGCGACTGCTCTATACACGTGTGAGTGTTGGCCAAAGGCTTAACTATCACCGTCCCAGTGGGCGACACACTTTTTTGTTCTTTTATAGTTCCACCCAGGCTGTTGTTGGGGAAAAAAAAAGGGGGGGGGGGTGAGAGACAGTTAAACTAGGTTTTGGGACTTTATCCCGGGTTATTCTCATCCGAATGATGGCACTTTGCGTCACTGGGTGTTTGTCAACCGTCGTCCGGTCCTGGTAGGTTTGAATGTAACTTAGCAAGTCACCAAAAACAGTTCACAGGTAGGACCCCCCCCCCCCCCCCCCGCAAACTGCTGTTGATTGACCCAGGGCCAGTACATGTGTAGTGAATCTGTTGCTTCGTGCAGAGTGGCAAGCATCTCTTTAGAGGTCCCGGGTAGCTAGTGTCCTTTTGGGTATTTTCTCCGCAACATACCGGTGTGTTGAGAAACAGACAGGGAGCAGACATACAAGTCGTCTGCACCACTTGATAGGCATTTGATGCATAACAGGTTTGTTTGTTTTGTTTTAGTATCCAGAAGCCATGAGTTTTTACCCCTTAGGCCCGGTATTATGGATATCGCAACCTTTCGGCCTTGATTCCATTTTAAATACCGTAAATCTGGGAGAAAATGTGGCTTTTCTGCCTACCCCCGGGAGTGAACCATGACTACAAGGAGTTCGTCACCCGGTCACCGCGAAATTCGGTTTAGCCAACTACGCTAGAGAGACGGGCATGCGTCACAGTTAAGTGTGGTCAATGCCGTTTAGATACAGGTAGACAATCGGTAGCGCGAATAGATCATTAGGGCCTGGAGAGAGAATAATACAGCCAGGAGTGACCGTTACAGCCAGGAGTGACCAGTACAGCCAGGAGTGACCAGTACAGCCAGCAGTGACCAGTACAGCCAGCAGTGACCGATACAGCCAGGAGTGACAAGTACAGCCAGGAGTGACCGATACAGCCAGGAGTGACCGATACAGCCAGGAGTGACCGATACAGCCAGGAGTGACCAGTACAGCCAGGAGTGACCAGTACATCCAGGAGTGACCAGTACAGCCAGGAGTGACCGATACAGCCAGGAGTGACCGATACAGCCAGGAGTGACCAGTACAGCCAAGAGTGACCAGTACAGCCAGGAGTGACCGATACAGTCAGGAGTGACCAGTACAGTTAGGAGTGACCAGTACAGCCAGGAGTGACCGATACAGCCAGGAGTGACCAGTACAGCTGGGAGTGACCATTACAGCCAGGAGTGACCGATACATCCAGGAGTGACCAGTACAGCTAGAAGTGACAAGTACAGCAAGGAGTGACCAGTACAGCTAGGAGTGACCAGATGGTCTCCTCAACCATTTTATACCCAGAAGGAAGGCAAGACGGACATACAACCAAACTTCTGCTGGCAGCAGGGGAATTAGAACTTTAAACTGGCTGCTGAAGATGGAGACTGATCGGTTAGGTGAATGCCCCCAGCGCTATGATGACGGTTATTAACTCAGTTCAATTCAGCTCAAACAGGCCCACTGTGATGGGTATCTGTTTATAAACAACTTCACATATAAAGAACGCATATACTACCCACTGTAACCAGCGAGGAACTCAACAATCCCACAAATAAACAAAGCCTCATTGGTGCCTCCACTGTTATCTGCTGACTGGTATTATCTGTTGACAGCGTGCAGGTAGCACCTACCTTTGTGGTCTTGGGGTCCGCCATGCAAAGTTCCAGTTCGTGGGTGAGCATCGCCAGACGTCTCTTCTCTCCTTCCATCAGTTTCATGGTCACCTGTGGGAGCAGACATAAACACATAGTTCAGGTGACAAGACTACGTAACGCACACCAGATGTCATGTGTTGATGGCTCCACAACACATAGTTCAGATGACAAGACTGCGTGACGCACACCAGATGTCATGTGTTGTTGGCTCCAGAACACATAGTTCAGATGACAAGACTACGTGACGCACACCAGATGTCATGTGTTGTTGGCTCCAGAACACATAGTTCAGGTTACAAGACTGCGTGACGCACACCAGATGTCATGTGTTGTTGGCTCCACAACACATTGTTCAGATGACAAGACTGCGTGACGCACACCAGATGTCATGTGTTGTTGGCTCCAGAACACATAGTTCAGATGACAAGACTGCGTGACGCACACCAGATGTCATGTGTTGTTGGCTCCAGAACACATGGTTCAGTTAACAAGACTACGTGACGCACACCAGATGACATGTGTTGATGGCTCCAGAACACATGGTTCAGATGAGAAGACTAAGTGACACAGACCAGTTGTCACGTGTTGATGGCTCCACAAGGGAATTCGGGAATGGGCATTCTGTATCATGCGTGTCGTACGAAAGGTCACATGGAGGCTGGCATATCAGTGGCTACCTCATTCCAGTGACAACTTCAACAGTAAGTGTACAGATGGCTTGGCATGAGCTAGTTGAGGGCCTATGCTCCAATGGGAGATGAAAGGTATGACAATAAGACTGTACACACAAGCCTATATGAATTTAGTCCTTCATTTTCAAATCCGTACAAGCAAGAGGGAAACAGGAGTAAATCGAAATAAGATAAGAATATATATTGTTATATATATATTGTTATATATATATTGTTATTTATATATATATATATGTATGTATATGTTTTTTGCTAACCGCTAATCTCCGAAAGTTCTTAACCGATTGCTTTCAAATTATAACCCAAAGCTGCATTCGAATTTGCAAGTGTTTTTATGTAAGAGTATCACACAAAGCACGAACTACATAGCTCCAGAGTTGTTGGAAGACTATGGAAAAAACAGATATGGGAATGAAAGATTAGTGAGGTCTATCGTTACAGCATTCCGGACAGATCCATGGGTTCTCAGATCTTGTCCTCGATAGCTCCAGACCACTAACGTCGCCCGTTCTGTGGTGACTGATCAGACGACTCCTGACCATGTGAAATATTGTCTGGTCGATCGAGGCTGCACTTCCATAACCTCTGCCCTCCACCCGATCTGTTCCTAGATATGTATGTCACTTGATATTGATGACATCACTACTGCCCATGTTGGGGACGTCACAGTAACCGCCTTGTCCACAAGATTAATCTACTCATAGTAGCAGCAGTGGTAGTAGTAGCAGAATAGTAGTTGTTGTTGTTGTTGCTGGCTGAGTGGTTGGCTGAGTGGTTGGCTGAGTGGTTGGCTGAGTGGTTGGCTGAGTGGTTGGCTGAGTGGTTGGCTGAGTGGTTGGCTGAGTGGTTGGCTGAGTGGTTGGCTGAGGTTGGCTGAGTGGTTGGCTGAGTGGTTGGCTGAGTGGTTGGCTGAGTGGTTGGCTGAGTGGTTGGCTGAGTGGTTGGCTGAGTGGTTGGCTGAGTGGTTGGCTGAGTGGTTGGCTGAGTGGTTGGCCAAGTGGTTGGCTGAGTGGTTGGCTGAGTGGTTGGCTGAGTGGTTGGCCAAGTGGTTGGCCAAGTGGTTGGCCGAGTGGTTACAACGTCGGGCTGTCATGCGGGAGACTCGGGTTCGACCTCCAAGAAGGTGATGGCATTTTTTCTAACAGGGTCAAAATTAAACATCCTAACATGAACTGTCCGTGGCGACAGCACTAGCCCTACGGCCCTAAACCCTCACGCTCACGCCGCCTGCCTACATCCACCTAAAACGCTGGTTAAACAGTCAGTTGTGACATTTGTCTATGTGTGCTACTTGATGGGTGGTGTGGTAAATATAACACTAGCCCCATTTACTTCTCATTTCGATTCCAGCTACCCATTTCAGTCTTGGTATATACGGATGCCATGGTCAATGACAAAATATTGCCAGCTAATGATTTTTAAATCCTTCGCAGAGGGAGAGAAGAATAATCAATGGATTGGGAGGGGAAGGGTGGGAGGGGAGGGGGGGGAGGGGGTGATGACACGAGCAGAGAGCTTAAAACATGATTTTACATTTTTGATAATTTTTTTTAAAAATATTTTTCTTTATCACAATCATTTTTTGTTTTTGAAATTGTTGGTTATTTAGTACAGTAATAAGCTTCACTTTCAGCTGTTGGGGGGGGGAGGGGGGGGGGAGGGGCTGCAGCTCCTAAAACTGTTTAGCGAAGCGGGGTGGTGGGGGGAGGGGGGGGGGGTCAAAGTCGCCCCTCTCCCATTTTTTCTACCAATTGCAGCACCTGCCATGAAGCTCACTGTAAAAAAGAAATAACATAAACAGACTTAAGTAAACTCGGGGCCAGCGTGTCAATAAAATATTTGCATGTGCAATCAAGTCTCTGCACGCTGTCACGTGAGAAAACATGGAGTCGGTCAATGCAAGAATGTCACGTGGTATTTCATGTCTCCTTTTGATCAAGTGGTGTGAGGGATAACGGACAACGACTCAAGAGGTTGTTGACACATGAACTGACTGGCGTTCTACCCCACAAAGACATCCCACCGAGCGATAAACACCGAGCGATGTGACACAAAGTGCAACCATTCAGATGGTGATCACCCGAGGACAGGTCTCTTAATAAACCTATAGGTTGGGTAATATCAGAGCCTCTAGCAACAGCCAGGGCGGGACTTAAAACAAGAAAATGGCGACGGATATCAGCGGACAACTGAGTCAGATTTGATTCTTCACGATGTTCAAATGAGCAGTAAGTTATACCCGCCAAGAAACGATTATTATTCAAAAGTTGACCTTAGAGATAATCATCAAGGTTGTCAGCTAACGCCTTTCAATGGGGGATATCACTAGCCGCTACACGACTTACTTTTAGTCCTCATTGCCGGCCCAGACTGAACTACAGGCTGCGTTACCGCCGGGTGCCTCGGTGTAACTTGTATAGGGCTAAGCCAGGTTTCAGGGACGTGCACTTTTCTACTCTCATCACGGAGTATTAACTCTGCAGACTTCAAGACTGGAACAGAAGAACTACAAATCTGACCTCGTGACCCCACTAGGCAGACATTGTTGGCCGTCAAGCCGGTCCTTTGCGGTTGTTGCCGGTCACCGGTCTAAAGTACAGCCATGTTGCTGACCACGGGTCTAAAGTACAGCCATGTTGCTGATCACCGGTCTAAAGTCCAGCCATGTTGCTGATCAACGGTCTAAAGTACAGCCATGTTGCGGGTCACCGGTCTAAATGATAGCCATGTTGCGGGTCACCGGTCTTAAGTACAGCCATGTTGCCGGTCACCGGTCTAAAGTACAGCCATGTTGCCGCTCACCGGTCTAAAGTACAGCCATGTTGCCGGTCACCGGTCTAAAGTACAGCCATGTTGCCGGTCACCGGTCTAAAGTACAGCCATGTTGCGGGTCACCGGTCTAAAAACAGCCATGTTGCGGGTCACCAGTCTAAAGTACAGCCATGTTGCCGGTCACCGGTCTAAAGTACAGCCATGTTGCCGGTCACCGGTCTAAAGTACAGCCATGTTGCCGGTCACCGGTCTTAAGTACAGCCATGTTGCCGGTCACCGGTCTTAAGTACAGCCATGTTGCCGGTCACCGGTCTAAAGTACAGCCATATTGCCGGTCACCGGTCTTAAGTACAGTCATGTTGCCGGTCACCGGTCTAAAGTACAGCCATGTTGCCGGTCACCGGTCTAAAGTACAGCCATGTTGCCGGTCACCGGTCTAAAGTGGAGCCCTGGTTTCTCGGTGATGAATGGTGGTCAATATTTGCAGCTTGCCAACCACTGGTCAATAGTTTACATGATGGTATGCACTGTGAGCTCCGTCTACCCTAAAACTGGTATAAGGAAAGGTGTGGGGGAGTAAATTTGGCCAATTGAATACTTAGGGAAAAAACCGTGCAAATGTAATTTTCAGTTGTCTTTAATGCGATGCATGAAACCGTTTGGATGAATTTATCCATTACTGCCTTTATGTCTATGGGAAGGCTAGTTAACTGTGCTCCCAAATCACTGGACTCAAGTTTGCTAATGCATGCATTGTTTATGTAAGCGTACGTTGAGAATACACTGCGGCGTTGCCGATAGCACTATTTTCTGAATAGACCTACATTGAGAACTCTTATTGCTTCCTTCACGCTGTTTTTTTTTTTAACTTTGACAAAGTCGTGACTATTGCCGCGGCACCCCTGTCATACCATGGAGACACTTAGCCGCGTCACCCCTGTCATACCCTGGAGACACTTAGCCGCGTCACCCCTGTCATACCCTGGAGACACTTAGCCGCGGCACCCCTGTCATACCCTGGAGACACTTAGCCGCGGCACCCCTGTCATACCCTGGAGACACTTAGCCGCGGCACCCCTGTCATACCCTGGAGACACTTAGCCGCGGCACCCCTGTCATACCCTGGAGACACTTAGCCGCGGCACCCCTGTCATACCCTGGAGACACCCAGCCGCGGCACCCCTGTCATACACTAGAGACACCCAGTTTGAGAACCACTGCACTAGAATCATGACTATACACAACCTGACAACGTTAATGCACTTCACCAAACACAACCTGACAACGCTAATGTACTTCACCATACACAACTGGACAACGCTAATGTACTTCACCATACACAACTGGACAACGCTAATGTACTTCACCATATACAACCTGACAACGCTAATGTACTTCACCAAACACAACCTGACAACGCTAATGTACTTCACCATACACAACTGGACAACGCTAATGTACTTCACCATACACAACTGGACAACGCTAATGTACTTCACCATACACAACCTGACAACGCTAATGTACTTTACCAAACACAACCTGACAACGCTAATGTACTTTACCAAACACAACCTGACAACGCTAATGTACTTCACCATACACAACTGGACAACGCTAATGTACTTCACCATAGACAACCTGACAACGCTAATGTACTTCACCAAACACAACCTGACAACGCTAATGTACTTCCCCATAGACAACCTGACAACGCTAATGTACTTCACCATACACAACTGGACAACGCTAATGCACTTCACCATACACAACTGGACAACGCTAATGCACTTCACCATAGACAACTGGACAACGCTAATGTACTTCCCCATACACAACTGGACAACGCTAATGTACTTCACCAAACACAACCTGACAACGCTAATGCACTTCCCCATACACAACCTGACAACGTTAATGCACTTCACCATACACAACCTGACAACGCTAATGTACTTCCCCATACACAACTGGACAACGCTAATGCACTTCACCATACACAACTGGACAACGCTAATGTACTTCCCCATAGACAACCTGACAACGCTAATGTACTTCACCATACACAATCTGACAACGCTAATGTACTTCACCAAACACAACTGGACAACGCTAATGCACTTCCCCATACACAACCTGACAACGCTAATGTACTTCCCCATACACAACCTGACAACGCTAATGTACTTCACCAAACACAACTGGACAACGCTAATGTACTTCACCAAACACAACCTGACAACGCTAATGTACTTCACCAAACACAACTGGACAACGCTAATGTACTTCACCAAACACAACTGGACAACGCTAATGTACTTCACCAAACACAACTGGACAACGCTAATGTACTTCACCAAACACAACCTGACAACGCTAATGTACTTCACCATTCACAACTGGACAACGCTAATGTACTTCACGAAACACAACCTGACAACGCTAATGTACTTCACCAAACACAACCTGACAACGCTAATGTACTTCACCAAACACAACTGGACAACGCTAATGTACTTCACCAAACACAACTGGACAACGCTAATGTACTTCACCAAACACAACTGGACAACGCTAATGTACTTCACCAAACACAACTGGACAACGCTAATGTACTTCACCAAACACAACTGGACAACGCTAATGTACTTCACCAAACACAACCTGACAACGCTAATGTACTTCACCATACACAACTGGACAACGCTAATGTACTTCACCAAACACAACCTGACAACGCTAATGCACTTCACCATACACAACCTGACAACGCTAATGTACTTCCCAGGTTGTTAAAGTCGAGCAAGCTAATAACGATTACACAACAGTAACGAGCAGGGAGAGACGTCTGAGACAGAGAAGTAAAGACTGCGGTAAGACCTGGACGAGACTGTAAACTCACTAAAGTGGTCACGTGATGAGGTCATCTGTGCAGATGTGGAACAGGTTCAGGAAAGCCGGATGATGAGGATGTCGTGGCAGCTTTGAAAATCACTCACTACAGCAGGTCCTTACAGTCTGATTTCCACGGCCATCACTCACTACAGCAGGTCCTTACAATTAAAACTTAGTCTGAATTTCATACATGGGGAGAGATTACAGAGTAATAAATAACTTTTTGACTAAAAAGGTCCTTACTGTAAATAAATGGATAGTATCATGTCTTATCATTGATCTCTTCATAACCATTGATTATTGTTTATTTAGTAAATTTTAATGTTGATGATTATTATATTTGCTTGATACAGGGAACGGTGAGAACACTATTAGGGTAGTTGAGGGAACTGACAACTCCCATACTGACACTCTGGTAGAAAGGTCTGGGACTTACTCTCTCAATGGAGAGGTGTAAAACTATTAGGGTAGTTGAGGGGAACTGACAAACTCCCATTGACACTCTGGTAGTGTGTACTATTCTGCCAAACGGTACCTCATCAAGTGATGAAGTATTAGACCACCCAAGACCTTGCCTCACCCCTCTTATTCCTAATAGGGACAGAGCTGACATTAAGAAGAACTTTTCTGTAGGGATGACCGGAACTACATTGCTGGCCCCATTTACTTCCATTCTTAAGCCTAAAAGGAAAAGATGGAGTAAGAAACAGAAATCTTCAAAAGGGACCGGATCTACATTGCTGGAACCCCTTAATCCCATTATCTCAGATGAGATATACGAGAGCACACCCCTCAGTAATCACAAGCGTGATAACTGTTCTGACCGTCGACATACTGATTGGACTGGCACACCAGCCATTAATGAGGACGAGGGCAAAGACTTACCCAACTCCCATAATCCCTTTGGTCCTTCCAAACAAGAAGAAGAAGTAAAGCAGACTAATGTAGGGAATAACACTAAACCTGTTTCCCCTATTTCCCTTGATGCGATTGCATACAAAATAGAAATAGTTAGTTCTGACTTTTCGCCCAAAGTAGTTGACTGTGATGGTAGCGACAAATCCCCTTATTTGCCTCCACTAGACTTGGTATGTGAAAGCCAGACCAGGGCGGATATAACAGATAAGGAGGATAGTTTTCTTAAGTTCTTGACGACCTTAGAGACAGTGAGTAAACAGGACATTGCTGCAAGTCCTGTGCACTCTGATACTGGACAGACAGAAATGTTTGCCATTGATGAAGAAGAAGGTACTTCTTGTGTGCAGGGAGACAAATTGTCTCTATCCTGTACAGCTGGGGCGGCAGGGATACTTCTGATGAAGGACCCTGAAGCGGAACAAGCCATAAATAGTAGGGAACCCCAACATTCTGGTCTTGTATTACTCTTCGCTTCGAAGGAAGTGACAGGAGTATCTCAGCTGATAGTGGAAACTTCATTGCGAAGAAATGCCACTTTACTGTCTGCAGGAAACCCTGAGTTTCCTAATGATTTGACTGTACCCCCTGACTTGATTTCGTGCTTGATTCTGGACTGATCTTAATGAAAGATAATTCCACCCGGACAATTTGTAAAACAGAAAGGATGCACCGAGGAGGAAACCAGTGGACACTCCTTCAAGAAATCGGCAGTGGTCAGTTGCACTCACGGCATGCTGTCATGATGAGTGACTATATCCCTCAATTTGAGAGGAGATTAGTGACAGATTTTTTCAGGATCTGTAGATGTAGGAAAAGAGAATCCTACCTGACTACAACTCATCCTTTTCGGAGAGCACTTCAGGCCCTCCCTATGCTCATAGGGCGTGGCGAAGCGAGGAAATTGACAGGGATTATCAATCAACGATGTCGAGGAATCCCATTGTTGAAGCGGAGATCGATTCTTATCCTGTGGGAGAAGAAACCTCCAGATAAATGGATATTCCTGAGCGGCTGCTCAGAATACACGCATGATTCTAGGACTAAGGACTTAGCCTGGAATGAGGGACAACTGGTGACTGTACATCGATGCAGGACATCACGATTCCACAAGGAATACTGGAACAATACTGGAGATGACAGGTTGTACTAACATTCTTGGGAATCACTGAGTATCGTAAAATTGGTCTTAGTGGCTGCGACCAACTTAACGGAGGGCCTGTCACGAGACGATCTCAGTGATTCCAGAAGTTAGTACTTGTAATAAGTTCTTCTGGTTCTAAAGAGAGAGGATTATATTTACTCTGCCCTTTACCCTCATATTACTTTAAACCAAATTGATTTAAATGTTACCAGTCCTTCTCCCAGACAAAGCCACTGCGCTTTGTTTAAAATTACCTAACACTACGTAATACAGCCCGCTGGTTCAGACTAGGGATGTGAGGTTGGATTCTCACGCCAGTGTCAGAATGTTATCTCCTGACCAGACTAGAGAGACGAAGCGGGGCCCTTTTGAACAGGGGAATTGAGTAGACGCTAGACATGGTGGAGCCGGGAGGTCGGAGTTTAACACGTCAGTGTAATTCTGGAGAGAACAGGCGTTTGGCAATTAGGAATGTTTTATCTTGGTCAAGGTCGTACTGTAGGCCGTTCACTGTGAGTGACAGGTCACTGGTTAGCCAAGTGATCTGATAGTTACCTCAGGGGCGGTGCTTAAGCCATCATCTTGAGGGTTGGGTAAAAACTAAGGAAAGGGAGGAGTTTAATTTGGACAATAGATTAATACTTATACTGCAGGCATCGTAGATTTACCTCATAGTGCCGCCAGCAGGCCACAGACTCAGACCTACCGTTGAAAAGTACTTTCTCCCTGGTTGAGTCGTGTTCGGCATTTGCTGGAAAAGTTCCCAGGTGAATATTAATATTAATCTTGTATACTTAGGTTAGGGAGTTAAGCTTAGTCTATACTACCTTTTCCTAATTTGTCTGCACATTCTGCTTGAAATAGTTCTGTGAGTATTCAGTATCTCAAGTTAAGGAACTGCTAAACTATTCCTATTTCCTGTATGTTTGTGTCACATGTTTTTCATTGTATGTTTTCATGTGTATAAAATAAGATGTGAACAATGACATTTGCTATAATGAAATGTAATTATATTGTTTTCACGATCAGCCAAAATATGAGTTGGGACTGTGGGAAATGATGCCCAAATATGTGCAGGGATGCTGCTACGTTTTGTGTGCCCACCATGTGCTCACTTAATGTGTTCACCTAAACAGGGGATTTATAACCCCAGGGGGAGAATGATGGGTGTACAGTATTTACTGTCACTGAAAGATAATATTCAGAACAGCGTGCACATATATAATGTTTGAGTTTTCAGCACATAACCTGCTCCACGTGGTCATGTAATATCTATGTCAGCCAACTCGAAGTCTGAGTGAAGACGGACAACAGACTTAGAAAGTCAACTATCATGACATAGCATTTGAGGGAAGGCAGGATATGTGACGCCCATGTAAGACAAAAGACCTTCAGACTAGACTGGAGAGGATGTGGAATATGAGGAGGAGTGATGGGCTATATCTTATTACTATATCCTATTATTATATGTTGTATTAATTGATACATGTATTCTTAGTGTAAGTCAAGATACTACACGTATGTGTTTTGTTTCCATGATTACAGCGCCCATGTGACAATCAGTCCATGAAGTAGCCTACATTGTGTTAGACTCGGCCAGCTGGGAACGAGGGGGAGAACGAGGTGGGGGCGAGAAGGAGAAACAAGCAGGGAAGAAGCTGGAAGAGGAGGAAGAGCTTGACAGTGCTCACGGCTGTCAGAGGTTCTATGAAACTTGAGTTATGTTCATAAATTGTTCATACTTTATCACCTTCATCACACCACTCTAATCCCAGGTGCTGTTCTCGCGCTGAAACAACCCATTACTATCATAACTTTAGCTAGTCACTGTTTGTGTAAACACAACAAACTGGGTATGTCAATTAACTAATTGTTAGAAAATAAAGCTGTATGTCAAGTTTTATACTATATCGTTTGTTAAATTCCAAGTGTATTCAGTCTTACCTGTTTAACTAAACATAGATAGAATTACATTTGGTGGGGCTCAATTAATAATATAATAATTCTTTAATTATTTATAATAACACCGGGAGAAGGTAGATGACGGAGGAATCACTTGCCCTGTCTAATAATTCATTAAGTATGATAGACATCTAAAATTCCTTGCCTTCTCTTGTGGGTACCAAGTTCAGCTAATGTTAATGTACTTAACGAGCCAATATGGCTGTTTTCTTGGATATCCAGGACTTTGTCTGAGAGCAACATAGCTCAGATTTTAGGTCGGTGTATCTAGTGGAGAGAATGTGTTGAAAGGAAGATCCCTACTCAACAACATAAACATTTAAACCACGCGTCACGTCACACCCCCCCCCCCCCCCCCAGCAGTCTGGTATCTGGGCCACGAGTAGCTGTTTGCCAAGTTAAATACCAGACACAGACAGGTCATGAACAAATACTGGCAGACTCTCACCGACCGTCTGTCTGTGCTTAATGTTCTTTCCTTGTTAATGTTTTTGTAACTCATTCTGTTTTCCTAACTGAACTTTCGGGGAGGGAGGGGTTGGGGTGGTAAAGAAAAAAAAAGGTGGGGGGGGGGGGAGGGAGTTTATCGGTGGACCTTTCTTCTGTCTCTTCGTCCGTTTATTGTGTCCTCATGTTTCATCCTGGTTATTCATTTCATCTTGCTTCGATTCCTAGTTCCTGCGCCCTTCTAGTCCCGATCACTGGAATGTACAGATATGTGGGCTAAATGTCCCTGACAAATGAGGTATTACTTTAACTCAAGTTCCGCTATCTGGAATGTATAGATACATAGGCTGAATGTCCCGGACATATGAGGTATTACATCAACTCAAGTCCTGATCTCTGCAATGTATGGATACATAGTCTGAATGTCCCGGACATATAAGGTATTACATAAACTTAAGTCCTGATCTCTGCAATGTATGGATACATAGTCTGAATGTCCCGGACATATAAGGTATTACATAAACTTAAGTCCTGATCTCTGCAATGTATGGATACATAGTCTGAATGTCCCGGACATATAAGGTATTACATAAACTTAAGTCCTGATCTCTGCAATGTATAGATACATAGTCTGAATGTCCCGGAAATATGAGGTATTATATCAACTTAAGTCCTGATCTCTGCAATGTATGGATACATAGTCTGAATGTCCCGGGCATATGAGGTATTATATCAACTCAAGTTCCGATATCTGGAATATATTGATTCATATGCTGAATGTCCCGGACATACAAGGTATTACACCAACCGAAGTCCTGATCTCTGCAATGTATAGAAATATGGACTGAATGTCCCGGACATGTGAGGTATTACATCAACTCAAAATACAACCCGCCCACCCAAAGCAGCTCAAACGTCGCCTCGAATTTGCCAAACAGTCTCAAGGTGACTGGCATCTAATGAAAAATCTTTGTGTCGAATGCTGAATGCACACAGTGAGGACAATGAGAGACAGCCATAAGCAAAATTCGAGAACTATCTAGTATCTAAATGATTATAAGGACTGCTACATCTGTGGTCTCGCTTCAATGATTTTCTCCGCTCCATGCTGGGTAGTTACCAGTCTAGCACGCGCTTCTGAACAACGAAAAACTCATAAATAACTCACGACCAGCAGGGAAGGCAAAGGCTGATCGTTTTTCTGGAGGGAAAAGAGACGTCAAGGGGAAGCTAGTGATGTCTGTTTTATGTTGCGTTTAGTTTTTATGTCCCTTTAATTGCCAAAAAATAAAAAAAATAAGGGGCAAAAAATTGACACAAGATGTTGAGCAATTTACTGTAGAAACAAATATTTTAGGGGGAAAAAATAAACAAACATGTCTGGAGGGGGAAAAAGTGAAATAAATATGGCTAGCGGAGGAAAACCAAAAATGTCTAAGAAAAAATGAATGTCATCATCACCTAGAGGGCCGAAGACGAGAAGCAAGCTAATGACAAGAACAGAAAGTTATGTTTATCTAGAAACCAGTAGTGCAGACAGACTGTCATTAATCACCGTCATTCCACTTTTGGGATGCAATTTTTCATTGTTTTGAAGCCCTATCCCAGCTGTTGCCAGGGGTCGCAATATAGCCTAACGGTTGAAAGCGGTTTCCGGGACCTCTCCACGGGGGATCCTTATCAGCATGGTAGCGTTGTGTGTCACCGGGTGTTTATCACTTGTGTGATGTCCTAGTGGGGTAAAATATCCTGACTTACTTACTAGTGCAGACAGATGAATCGTCTGTGACACCAGGGGTCAGATTGAACTGCTGGCATGTTAACTAACGACTGACCACAAGAGACTTATCACAGTTACAATGTTAGACAAATGTTGTCTGTTACATGTAAGCGTTCTTTTGCCATTTCCGAAGCAAGACATTAGGGAATATCGCTCTTTCTATTTGCTAAAGCCACGTGTAAGTTCATGTCTTTAAGGTTGTCCTCACTACCGTTTTTCCCTCTTTTCTTGGGTCTCTCTCTTACTTTGTATTTGTCACATCTCTTCAGTTCTCCAGAACTCTCCCACTAAATGCGACTTTAATGTGACGCTGTCAATGTCCGCATTTAACATGGTCTGAAAGTACGCGACTGATTACGCAGTCACTCTCCCCCTCTAACATGGTCCAGATACGCCTCTAAAAGTTTATCATGATGTTTCTGTCAGTTGAGACTATCTCCAGATAGGCAGACATGAGAGCCGTACTCTACAACGTAGCTGCCACATCACGACGATGTTGCTGTAAATGCTGCATTGCTGCTAGACTAATCTTTGATTGAAACTGACATCCCTTCTCATCGTGTAGGCACAACATACAGTATTATTGACACGACTGTTGAAATCAGCAAGATAGCAAAGGTTACAATTACATACACACTTTTTAAGAAACATCAGTTTTCGACACAACTACCATTCTAAGTACAGAAAGGGGCATAATCCACCACTCCTTTTAAGGATGGCATTTTTCGTTATTTGAAGCCCTACTCTGGCTCTTGCCAGGGGCCGCAATATAG